>CANXYC010275634.1:0-34301 GCA_948193065.1 Aleurites moluccanus | reverse complement strand
CCAACTCTAGGCCTAAAAATAGGTCATATAACATGCATATATATATATTCCATGCATTCACATATAATATTATCACATCATAAAGAAAGGAAAATAATTTCCCTAAAGGTCCCTATCAGGGTTTAGGCTAAGGTGTTACATCTACCATGGAACAAATGCAATATGTGACAAACTTCAATAGACAACTGGTTCAGCAAAACAATCCCGACATATACATTTACAACCCTGGATGGAGGACTCATCCAAATTTTTCATGGAGTAATCAAAGCAAACAATTGAATCCTCCAATGCAAGGGAGTCAAAGGGGACCATCTAGATAGTTCCAACCTCCAGATTTCCAACAAAGAAATCAGATTCAACCTCAGGAGAAGAAATTAAACTTGGAAGGTATAGTTGCAACCTTGGCCAAGTCTACATATGATTTAATGAATAGAACATACTAGACATTACAGAATCAAGCATCGACAATTAAGAAATTGGAAGTTCATATGGGTCAGCTAGCTAACATGGTGTTTAATAGAAGTCAGGGTTCATTATCTAGAAACACAAAAGTGAACCCGAAGGAGTAATGTAAGGCTATTACATTAAGAAGTGGGAAATAACTAGGAGAGGAGGAACCCAAGAAAGTTCAGTCAAATGAAGAATCTCCTAGAGATGGAATCAAAGAATAGAATAAAGAAGAGGTGCTTGTTGCACCAAAGGTTCAACTGTATGTTCCACCAATTTTATTTCCTCAAAGGTTGAAAAAGCTCGTTGGACAAGTAGTATGAGAAATTTTTAGACAGCTTCACATAAACATCACTTTTGCAAAGGCTCTTACACATATGCCTACTTATGTGAAGTTTCTTTAGGAATCGTTGTTCAATAAGAGGAAGTTGGAGGAAGATACTACTACAACACTAACAAAGGAGTGTAATGCTATTATTCAGAATGAGCTTCCATCGAAGCTTAAGGATCCTAGGAGTTTCTCTATTCCATGCACCATTGGAGAAATTGAGTTCAAAAAAGCTTTATGTGATCTGGGTCCAAGTATAAGCTTAATGCCGCTCTCAATATGTGAAAAGATGGGCTTCAAAGAAATGAAACCAATCAAAATGATGCTACAACTAGCGGATAGATCGGTCAAGTATCCGGTTGGGACAATAGAAAATGTGTTGGTGAAAGTAGGAAAATTCTACATCCCTGCAAACTTTATTGTGTTGGATATAGATGAGGATGTGGAAGTCCCATTGATACTTGGAAGACCATTTTTGGCAACAGTAGGAGCATTGATTGATGTTAAGTAAGGAAAACTGACATTGAGAGTGGGAGAAGAGGAAGTTGTGTTCAATATAGAAAAAGCAGCGAAGTATCCAAGCTTCAGTGATAGCTGCTTTAGTATTGATATCATTGATGAATTTGTTCAAGAGGTATTCGGGAAGGAATATTTTGAAGATCCTCTTAAGGCTTGCCTGGTCAACAATGGAACAACAAAGGACGAGAAAGTAAAGGTAGTCGCATATGCATATGCTATAGAGGCAACCACGCCTATGCTGTTTCAGAAAAGATTTAGTTTTGAAGAGCTGGGCAAAGGTGGATCACTACCTCCTCCTTCGATTGAGCAAGCACCAATTCTAGATTTAAAGCCTCTCGACAAACCTAAGGTACGCTTTCTTAATTTCAATGAAACTTTACCTGCTATATTGAATGCTAATCTTTGTGAAATTCAATTAGAGAAAATATTAAGATGTCTCAGGGAAAATAAAACAACTATTGTTTGATAATTTCTGACATCAAATGGATTAGTCCTTCTGTGTGTATGCATAAAATATTAATGGAGGAAAATCATAAACTTTTTATTGAACATTTGAGAAGGTTGAATCCTAATATGAAAGAAGTAGTTAGGACAGAGGTGACTAAGCTACTTGATGCGGAAATTACCTATCCAATCTCGGTAGTTCTTGGGTAAATCCAGTGCATGTTGTACCGAAAAAGGGTAGAATAACTGTAGTTGAAAATAAAAAATAATGAATTGATACCCACCAGAATAGTAACAGGTTGGAGAGTTTATATATACTATAGAAAACTTAATAATACTACCCGTAAAGACCATTTTCCCTTTCCATTTATTGATCAAATGCTTGAAAGGCTTGCAGGCAAAGTTTATTTCTGTTTTCTAAATGGCTTTTTAGGATATTTTCAGGTTTCTATAGCACCTGAGGATTAAGAAAAGACCATAATCACCTGTCCATACTGTACCTTCACTTATAGGAGAATGCCTCTTAGGTTATGCAATGCTCTAACAACATTGCCATGTTGCATGATGGAAATCTTTGTTGATTTTGTAGAGAAGACTATAAAAGTATTTATGGATGATTTTATAGTATATGAGTCTTCTTTCGATGATTGCTTGGAAAACCTGACAATGGTTTTGGAGCAGTGTAAGGAGACTAACTTGGTCTTAAATTAAGAGAAGTGTCATTTTATAGTACAAGAGGGTATTGTGCTGGGGCACAAGATCTCACAAGCGGGGATAGAGGTGGATAAAACCAAGATAAAAGTAATTAAGAAGCTACCACCACCCTCAAATGTAAAGGGAGTAAGAAGCTTCCTTGGTCATGTGGGCTTTTATCGTCGCTTTATCAAGGACTTTTCTAAAATAACCAAACCTCTTTATGAATTGTAAAATAAAGATGTTGTATTTGATTTTAATTAAGATTGTTTAAGTGTTTTTGACATATTGAAGCAAGCTTTGATTTCAACTCTAATAATATCACTATCAGATTAGAGCCTCCCTTTCTAGATAATATGCGATTCAAGTGATTTTGCAATAGGAGCAGCATTATGCTAGAGGAAAGACAAGAAAGTGCATATGGTTTACTATGCGAGCAGAGTTTTGGATGAAGCTCAGAGGAATTACACTACCACTGAAAAGGAGATGCTTAGAATTATAGTTGCACTTGACAAGTTCAGGTCATATTTGGTGGGATCGAAGGTGATCATGTATACTGATCACGCGGCTATTAAATACTTAATAAAGAAAAATAATGCAAAGCTACGTTTGACATGAAGATTAAGGAAAAAAAGGGATAAAAAAATGTGATCGCTATTCAAGATTGGAGAATAAGAAATAAGTAAAAGAAGAATTTTCAGTTAACGATTACTTCCCAGATGAGCATTTATTGGCAATCTCTAATTCATCCCCATGATATACAGATCTTGTGAATTACCTTGTGAGTGGGGTAGTACCACCTAAACTATCTTCACAATAGAGAAAAAAGTTCATTGCTGATGTGAGTAATATTTTTGGGATGAACCACTATTGTTCAAGTATTGTGGAGATAGGATGATTAGGAGATGTGTTCCAGAGGAGGATATAAAGAATATTCTTGAGCATTGCCATACAAAAGAGACTGGAGGCCATGCAAATACATTGAAGATGGTTTCCAAAGTTTGGCAATCTGGATTTTATTGATCAACCATGTATAAGAATGCGAGAAAATTCGTAGAGTCATGCGATTGATGCCAAAGAACGGGAAACATATCAAGAAAGCATGACATGCCACTGAACACCATTCTCGAGGTAGAGTTATTCGATGTTTGGGGGATTGATTTCATGGGACTGTTTTCGTCCTCATTCAACAACCAATATATCCTGGTAGTAGTTGACTAAGTCTCTAAGTGGGTTGAGGTAATAGCAAGCCCCCACGAATGACTCTTGGGTAGTAATCAAGTTTATAAAAAAGTTCATATTTTCTCGATTTGGAGTACCAATGGTGATTATTAGTGATGGAGGTTCTCATTTCTGTAATAAGTCCTTCGATACCTTGTTAAGAAGATGTGGAGTGAAATACAAGGTAGCCACTCCTTACCATCCCCAAACTAGTGGCCAAGTAGAAATATCGAATCGAGAATTGAAACACATTTTAGAGAAAACAGTGAGCAATTTGAGGAAGGATTGGGCACTTAAGCAAGATGATGCTCTTTAGACATATAAGATGGCTTACAAGACTCCTATTAGTATGTCACCATATCGAGTTGTCTTTGAAAAACCTATCATTTTTCAGTTGAGTTGGAGCATAAGGCTTATTGGATAATGCATCATGAACTATCCAAATGTCAAGGTAGTAACGTTAAAGAAGTGCTACTAGGAGATAACCCACAAAGAGTAAAGTTTATTTTAAATTTCATGCAATTTATATTATTTATTCATCCTTGAAATTTTTGTTTTTATATATTTTAGTTTAATGTTTAGAACATTACTTTATTTTTATTTCTCTTTATATATATAAAAAAAAAGGAAATTTGAAAGTCATGGGGTCAGAAATCGAGTTTCGATTTTTCAAACTGGTTGACCCGGTTACTCAAAGAATAGCTAATTGGAAACCCGATTAGATTTAAGAGATAAAACGTGAGACACATACAGAATAACTGGGTACTGATTATTGAAATCAAAGTACCCGGTTATCCTAATTTAAGGCTCATTTGACCCAATTATTCTGGACAAATACCAAGTGCGAATAATCAGATACCGGTTATTCACATCATTTAACTCGGTTATTCGCTAAAATAGAGTGTTGGTGTTAGTTATTGCAATTTTAAAACCGGTTTTGAGTTTCATTTGCTTCATTTCATCCTTTTCAAACCTTTTCAAATTCTCTCAAATATTTTAGGAAGTTAGACGGTTTTCTTTGATCACTTGATCAATTTCCTTCATTTCACTTTGATTTTTCTTCAAAATG
This sequence comes from Aleurites moluccanus, assembly GCA_948193065.1. Classification (NCBI taxonomy): domain Eukaryota; kingdom Viridiplantae; phylum Streptophyta; class Magnoliopsida; order Malpighiales; family Euphorbiaceae; genus Aleurites; species Aleurites moluccanus. Next base: position 29,580 of record CANXYC010275634.1, on the reverse strand, counting down.
CCAAGATTTAAGCACACTGAAAGGCCACGATAAGGGAGATGCATCAGGCAACATATGGAACCACTACCACCGATCACTTTACTATGGGATTTTCAAAGTGTAGCCTATTAAGATAAGTTTGTCTATGTTTCTCATCGTAAATTAGGCGACACTAGATTTGTTGATGAGCATACCTTAGATGTTTTAGAATTAAAAACTATTGTGTTTGCCTTGTTAGATAATATAGATTGGAGTATGTTTGCAACTATGTGTTTACCAACTTTAGAGAATTGGCCTTTGAATTCCGTAGTAGTCTAACCTAAATGATTTATAATTTTGATACTACTGACCCATAATTTCTAGAGTTTAATCTGATGGGTGTGAAAAAAAGACTCTCACTTATTAATTTTAATGGTATTTTCAGTTTTGCTAATGATGGGATGAAGAAAGAACCTAGAACATTTAATGAAATAATAGTCTGGTCACAGTTAACCAGAGTATGTTCTTATTTTCCCAGTGAGAGTAAGGCTAATTTGCTTTACAGTCATGCTATCAAATATATGCATCGTTTCATTTCATACACCCTGTTTGGCAGAGGAGAAAATAACACTAAATTATCTAAACATAAATTGTTCTTTATCTGGTGCATGATTGAGAAGAGGAGGGTAAACACAGCTTATTGGTTGCTTCCCCATTTCAAACATTTAGGCAACCTAGTTAGGGGTAAGATAGTAGGGGCTAGTTTAATTACGGCTACTGCTTATCATTTTGGGTTCTAGAATTAGCCCTATGGATTTATTCCAATTAGATTAGAGGTGATTGATCTTGCAATCTACAAGAAGATGGGTCTTTGTGTTATGGGGGAAGATAGAGTATATTATTTAGTGGATCAATAGGGACAAAGGATTGCTCGTCATGGACCAATGCTTGATAAAGTTCCTAATGTTGAGACTACACCATTTGACAGAGAACGATTCAAAGGGTGAACTTGCTCCTCTGCATTTTCCCCATCCTCTTCCTTATCAGACATTCAGAGATAGTTCATCTTCATCAATGCCATCATTCGAAGACCGTCTGGAGCATATGGAAGTTGAGATTAATCGTCGATTGGTTCAGATGGAGATGATAATGAAAAGTGATTCCAGTCTTTTCACGACTTGATTGAGGGCAATTTTCGAAGCATGCGCCTACACTTTGACTCTGGTTTGAGAAGATAGAGGCGGTGTTGGATATTCAGAGTCCTACAAAATCTCCTTGATTGGCATTGACATTTTCTTTTATTATTTTCATTTGATTTTGCATAATTTATTATCTTTTCGAACAATAGCACTTAAATTTTATTATTATCTCTTTTTTTTTTTTTTTTTTTTTTTAATCTCGACATTGGGGACAATATTAGATTTAAGTGTGGGGGTGTGTAGTATTTATTTTTATTTAATTTAATTTCATATTATTTTAATTTTAGTATTTAATTTTTTATAGTTAATTTCATTTTATTTTTATTATTTCAGTTAATTTAATCTAGTTTCATTTATTTATTTTAATTTTGCTTATTAGTATATAAGTAGATAATAAATAAAGTTAGGATCATTTAAAATTATTTAAGGATAATAACTAGGAATTGTAAATAGTTTAGAATAAGGATAGATGGATTAAGGTTTTTGTAAGATTAGTAAACTCCATCTCTTATATATAGAATCATAACTCTTAAAGGTTGTTCATAAAATTTTTCTTTCTCAAAGAATACTCCTTGCTAATTAATTTTCTTCATTTCTGAGATTCAAAATGGTTAAGACTAGGACCACAGAATGCTATTCCTAAGGAGAGGAAGAAGAGGAAGGTACCCCCAAAGAAAAATGCATTGGAGATAACCCCAGCTGCGATTATGGCGAAACTTCTAGAGATTGAAAAGCGTGTCAATGAGATACGTAAGGAGATCAGGAAGTTGCCGGTGAAGGAAAAAGAAGTGCAACATGATGGGGAGGAGAAGAAGGAAGATGAATCCATGAGTAATAGAAAATTTAATTCTAGTAGTGTATTTATGTGAGCTTATGAACAACCCTTTGCCCTTAAATCTTACAAGAAGTTTTAGGGAGAGGATTCTGTTGCTGACAAGAGTTCAAAGGAGAAGGAGAAAATGCCTACAGAGGAGGATCCATACGAGCCCATCCCATGAGTTTTTCTATCCCTTCAATTTAATTTTTATGCTAGTAGATTAGGAGTATGTGTTTTTATTGCTTTCAATAAGATAATACCTCTATTCAACCAAATAGATATTAATTGATTAAATTTATAGATTTTCTAGTTGAAGTATTAAGTTTCTAATGGTTAAATCAATAATATGGCATGAACTTATTAGGATTTAAGGTTTGTTGACTTTTAAATTGAAATTAAAGAGCATAATTTCCTTAAAATAGTCTTTATAAGCCTGCTTATTTGAATAGTCTAGAATATTATGTTAGCCAAGTTTAAACTTAAAATTAAGAATAAAAGCAGTTAGTTAAGAGTAAAAAACATTGGAAAAAGCAAAAATGCATGAGATGCTTAAATAAATAAAAAAAGAATAAATAATATTTATGAGTTGGCAAATAAATTTTCCGCATACTATCTTTAGGGTATGTGCTAAGCGAAGTTATAAAGTAGTTTGGGTAACTGTAGTTTACTCCTTCATGTTATTCAAACCAAATATAGTGGAGTGACTTAAAAAGTAAAAAAAAAATTAAAGAAAAAAAAAAGAAAAAAATAAACTTTTTTACAACTGCTGTTTGAATTGTTGAAAATGAATAACTTGGCTTAGTGTGATTTAATAGACTTGAATTATAAGGATAGTCTGTGATTACTATTTTAGGGATATTTATGTTTTAAAGAGTAAATTTGATAGTCAACTTGCTTTTACTTTGATTTAGTTGTGCCATATTTTTGAATTACCATCTTGTTAGAAATTTAGTATCAAACTGTTTAATTTGTGACTTGATTAGTTTTGATCCTATTTGGTTGAATGTTTGTTTGAAGACAAGTAAATACTTAAGTGTGGGGTATTTGTTGTAGAGTAATTTAACTTAGATTTTAGGTTAATATTATTGATTTTATTTCAGTTTTATCTTGATTTTATTTAGATTTGATGTATTTGTTGAATTTTGAAGTTTAAAAGTTGAATTTTGAAGAAAACAAAAATTGAGTTAGAAAATCAAAGAAATTGGATAAATTTTGAGCAGATTAACATGACCGATTTTTGGTCTTCAGACCCGATTTTTTATCAGCAAAATTTTAATTTTTAAACTTCAAAATTCAACAAACACATCAAATCTAAATAAAATCAAGATAAAAACTGAAATAAAATCAATAATATTAACCAAAAAATCTAAGTCAAACTACCATATAACAAATACCTCTACACTTAAGTCTTTACTTATTCTCAAGCAAACATTCAACCAAATAAGATCAAAACTAGTCAAGTCACAAATTAAACAGTAAGCAAGATGACTATCAAATTTACTCTTAAAAACATAAATATCCCTAAAATAGTAATCACATACTATTCTTATAATTTAAGTATATATTAAATCACACTAAGCCAAGTTATTCATTTTTAACAATTCAAACATTAGTAGTAAAAGAGTTTTTTTCTTTTTTTCTTTTTCTTTTTTTTTTTTTTTTTTTACTTTCTGAGTTTCTCTTCCTTACACCATTATATTTGGTTTGAATAATATGGAAGAACAAACTACAATTAACCAAACTACTCTATAATTTCGTTTAGCATCTACCTTAAAGATATTGATGAGGAAAATTTATTTGCTAGGTCAGAAATATTATTTATTCTCTCTCTCTCTCTCTCTTTATTTATTTATTTAAACACCTCTTGTGCATTTTCACTTTTTTCAGTGATTTTTTATTCTTAAACTGCTTCCATTCTTAATTTTAAGTTCAAACTTGGCTAACATAATTCTTTAGACCATTCAAATAAGTAGGCTTATAAAGACTATTTTAAGAAAATTATGCTCTTTATTTTCAATTTAAAAGTCAATAAACCTTAAATCTTAATAAATTCATGCCATATTAATGGATTAACTGTTAGAAACTGGGTACTTCAACTATAAAATCTATAAACTTAATCAATTAATATCTATTTGGTTGCTTAAATGTATTATCTTATTGAAAGCAATAAAAACACACTCCTAATCTACTAGCAAAAAAATTAAACATTAAATTAAAGGGATAAAAAAACTCATGGGGTGGACTCGGATGTGTCCTCCTCCTCTTTAGGCATCTTCTTTGTCATGACCCATTATCGGATCGCAACGGTCATAGGGTGCGGGAGATGTCGAGGCGACCGACACCCGTAGAACCCATCAATCTCATCAAATACATCTCATACTATACTGCAGCGGAAACATCTACTATAATCAATTCATAATATCGCAGCGGAAACATATATACCCATCATCAATCACATAACAGTATATATATCCAATCACTTACATAACACTATTCATGAAGTAAATACCATATTGATATTATTAATAATCTCCAATATTCCCATACATACATGTTCATACTTTAACTATACCATACAAAACCCATGGAGCAACTAGGATATGAACATACAAGATAATACAGTGCTCATAATATTACACAGACACTAAATCTGCAGAATCCACAGAGAGTCAAATGTGGTGAAAATCTGCCTCCTACTCTGCACCTGCAGAGGGTAAACAGTGAGAGGGTGAGTATATATGATACTCAGTGAATCTAATATGCATCACCAATAAATATAAAGTTAACAAAATATCCAATGATATCAAAAACTCGATATAAACAATTTACAGAAATAGTGACAGAAAGTAACAGAATAGGCCAATAAAGATATCATAGGCTCGGTACAATATGGAAAAACAGATAAAGGGATGGATTGTATGAAATCATACAATCTCCAGTAGCATCAATATGGACTATATGCGAACATACAGTCTCCAGTATATCCATATCAATAAACATAAGACTGATCAGGTCTTATGGCTTGGACCATAACCCTTCCTAGCTATGGCACTAATAATACAATGTGCACAAGGCCGACAGTATTTTCCCACTAACCTGTCGGATTGGTAGCTCTGTCATGATACAATAAGATCAACATAAGAAAGAAACTTATCAATGGACACCATTATGCAACAATGGTATCCTCCATCTCAACAAGCTCAATATAAATCAATCAATTATCAATAAAATCAATGGCAAGACAAGTAGCTCTGTCAAGTCATCTCAAAATCAATAGAAGCGATAAACACATCAATAGATGCCATTTCAAACTAATGGCATCGACAAGTATCAATAACTCATTAGAATCAATTTAATGAGCATAAAGTCAATAAGATATCAATAATAATCGATTAAACGATGATCAAAGCTCTAACGACAAAAAATGAGAACAAACATAATTTGGTCATTTGCGGTCAAAAAGTTGACGCAATTGGCATGCCATTGTCGCTGGCGATGGTGGCATTCAAATGGTTGGCCTATGGATTATTCGGCATGATTTTGGTGCAATATTGGCATTGCCCCAATTATCAACAAACATACACATGGAAAGCAATTTATAGGCAAAACCACAACTCAATAATCTTCATCAAAGACATCAAATAGGCATGGAAAACAAGTCCAAAAGCCAAGCACAAAATCAAGCAAATAATGCATATTAGGGTTTGGCCAAAATGATCTTTTCACATAGGGATTCCAAATGATGTTTTAATAATTTAGGCATGTAATTTGATGCATAAGAGACTCACCTATCACTCCAAATCACCTAGCAAACTTGATTTACTACCCAATTTCTCAAATTCTCGGTTTAGGCCAAAATCGGTGATTTTCTCCAATCAAATTTTCTACAATAATATAAACATCAATTAAACACCAATAAATCCCCACTTAACTTATTCTATTGCCAATTCACACATCCTAATTCATATACACAAATTCTAATCTTAAAACTTCACTTTAGGGTTTGAAAATTGGGGGAAATTGTTTAATACATCAATTGATGCAATTAAACCATTTACCCAATCCTATTACCATCAAATTAACCTAATTAAACCATAAAAACTAACAAATAAACATTTTACCCAAATTACCTCAAAGTGGCCGAAATTCCTCTTCCTTTGTTCTTGAATTTTTCTTAAATTTCTATGGTTGATTTTGATAGATTGTTTGTATGATTTTAGTTTTAGGTTTTCAACAATTTCTTTTCACAAATCAATGAAAGAAATCAAATGGAAAGAAAGAAAAATAGCTACGAGTGGAAAGAAAGAAAATTAGAAAATTTTTGTCTAAGTCTTGCTTATATAGTAAGACAAAAATGGCAAATTACCTTTTAGTCCTCCAACTTTTCAAAATTTGTTTTTGGTCCTTTTTCGCTCAGAAAATTATTCTGATAATTCCGTCGGGAATTAGAATTCAACGTGAATATTCAAACATCTTATTTTTATTAATACTATTTAATAAAAATAGTTTCAGAGCCGTTATGAAACTCAGACTGTCGAATTTCCACTATTCACCGAAAGTACCCTTTATTTACGGTTTTGCCATCGCTTACTTTATTAGTGTTCTTTAACATTTTCTCATATTTATTTTTACTGTATTCACACATGAATATACATTACCATTTACCCTCAATCCAAATTCAGAAATGTATCCGTCGAACATACTGCTATTTTTACGGCAGCGATATCCGTACTGACGATTTCAGAAAAATTTTCTCGTTTTCACTCTAACTGAGTTTTCAAAATTATCATTGGTCATTTCGATAATTTTAATCTATGTACTGAGAACTTTATCATGCAAATGAGTTAGAACTTTCTAGGGTATTATATTCTCCTTCTCCTTTGAACTCTTGTCAGCATCAAAATTCTCTCCCTGAAACTTTTCGCAAGATTTAAGGGCACAGGGCTATTCATAAGCCCGCTTAAATATACTACTAGAATTATATTTTCCATTATTCATGGATTCATCTTCCTTTTTCTCCTCCATATCATGTTGCGCTTCTTCTTCCTTCACCGGCAACTTCCTGATCTCCTAATGCATCTCATTGATGTGCTCTTCAATCTCTAGAAGTTTCGCCATAATCATAGCTGAGGTTATCTCTGGTGTATTTTCTTTATGGGTACCTTCCCCTTCTTCCTCTCCTTAGAAATAGCATCCTATCTCTCCTTAGGAATAACATCATGTGTCATTTTAAAAGCGGCGGCCCTAGTCCATTTTGAATCTCAAAAAGGAAGAAAATTAATTAGCAAGGGGTATTCTTTGAGAAAGAAATTTTTTATGAATAACCTTTAAGAATTATGATTCTATACATAGGAGATGGAGTTTACTAATCCTACAAAATCCTTAATTCATCTATCCTTATTCTAAACTATCTACAATTCCTAGTTATTATTCTTAAATAAATTAAATAATTCTAAATTATCCTAACTTTATTTATTATCTACTTATTTACTAATAAGTAAAATTAAAATAAATAAATGAAACTAGATTAAATTAACTGAAATAATAAAAATGAAAATGAAATTAACTACAAAAAATTAAGTACTAAAATTAAAATAACATGAAATTAAATAAAGTAAAAATAAATACTATATTGCACAAGCCATTCAAATCTTTAATTTTCAATTCTCATTAGTAGCAACACTAATTGTTTCACAAGCCATTCAGATCTTCAATTTTTATGTTTTAGCTATTAAACTATTTATCATTCAGATTTCAGTAAAACAAATTATGATGATGCATGAAGTAATTCACTTTGCTCGTTGGTAGCCAATAGATATATATAGTAGTAGTAATAACTGAAAGTATACAGCTAAATTAGCACTTCATTACGAGTTCACGAAATATAACAAAACACGTAGCAATACATTCATAAAGCACATTTCAAAATTGAAAATTTATGGCAAAATTCAAAATTTACACCACATTTTTAATTTATTCATCAGGAACTTTCTTCTTTTCACCCCTTAATTCATTGCCATTAGCTAATGGACCGAAGAGACAGATGCAGAGATCACCTTGTAAATGTCTTTGGTGGAAGTACTTCTTATATAAGTCCTAAAACTCATCTCCGAGTAATTTTTCACTATTTTCACAAGGTACAGATGGATTAGATAGGATATGTAAAATGAAGTAGAACAAGAAAAACAAAGCTAATCACAACAAACTATAACAATAATGAAGAGGGCCATCATCGAACTCATAATCGTACCTGACTTGTGGAAGTGTTAATAATGAATAGCCCTTAACATCTATGTGAATATCAAGTACAACCATTGCTCATCGTGCAAGCCCTAGTGCCTCGATGTTGGTCAACTTCTTCACCCTTGTAATGAGAAGTACCCAAGAAGGATACCAAACAACTGAATTAGAAAAGATAAATTAAATGAAAATTGTAAAAGATAGCTGTAAATTTTTGTGTTGGAATTTTGAAATAGACTCGAGAAAATTGACCATTAAAAATTGAAAACTAAAGGTTCGTGGGCACCATTCGTTTGAGCCTCTCTATTCTTTCAGGAAAAAGTTTTAAGTCGTGCATTGAACAACAAGGATTAAATTGCTAATCAATAGAATCAAATAATTTTTTTTAATAAATTAAGAGAAAATCTATGTACCACTAAAGAATTTACATACATAAAAAATAAAAATGTAGTAACTACATGCATTGGGTGAAGGCTAGTAACCAGAAGCTTAGGCAATAAAATTTGTTGGATATTTGATATCCTAATATACTCATTTTGAAGTGTGCAAACAACTAATTAAACTACTAATGATATTTGTTAATTATATGTAATGATAGGTTTTTCAATTTGCAGGTTACTGGTATGTAGTGGCCGCTACACTGCTAAGTTGCCCCCGCTACATAACTTTAAAGGAAGAAAAGTTAAGGGAAACCAGATCTGTAGCCCCCACTACAAGATAAGTAGCACTCGCGACTTATAAGTAGCAGCCGCTACTAAGAGATCCAGAAATTATAGAAGCTGACTATCTTTAGTATTGCCCGCAACTGGAATCAGTTTTCGCCGCTACTTTAGTAGCGCCCGCGACCTATATAAGTGCCCACTGCTATATATGCTAAAGTTTGAAGTAGAAGTCGCTACAAAGAAGTCACAGCTGCAAATTTCATATTTAGAGCGAGTCAAAACTGTAGCGCCCCACTACACTATTAAGTAGCCCCCGCTACTTATAAGTAGTGCCTGCTGCTTATAAGTAGTGCCCGCTACTAAGAAAACTCAGAAGACACAGAAGCATCTTGAAGTCTTTGGAGCAAGAGTCGCGCTTTCTACATTATAAGTAGCGCCCGCTACAAGTTATGTAGTCGCCGCTACAATTTGAATTCTGACAAAAAATATAGCCGTTGGAACAACTATAATTTACATTAAATGCACATTTAATGCACCCAAATGGTTCTTTTTAGTTGAGGACTATATATATGAATTGATATGAATTTATTACAACAACAACAACCAATTTATTATGCATTAATTCATATCTTTAAGTTCTTAAGTGTCCTTAGCTTCAAATTGAGTTTTCTATTATAAAAAAAAAAATTAATTGCTAAAACTTCAAAGTTGTTGAAGTGCAATTAATTCCTGAGAGTTGGGTTAAAATTATTGCGTAATTTTTTTTTTCTTCTCTTGTATCTCTTTTGGGTTGTGTGTGAGCCTTATTGTAAAAACAATTGTAAGGTTTAGTGTTAGCCTAAACACTTTAAGGTTTTGATTTTTAACCTGAAAAGGATCAAAGTTAGTGAAATACTCAAGTGTGATCTTGAGGAGTAGACGTAGGCCTTTTTGGCTGAACTACTATAAATTCTTTGTGTGAATTTTTTTTTCTCTCTTTCACTAGTTAATTTTTAAGTTGTCATTAATTTTATTAAATAACCAATTTATCCCCCTTGGTTGCCAAGGAACTTTCAATTAGTATCAGAGCTTTGTATCCACTCTTTCAAAGATTTAACCATCTTAGATCAAAGATCATATGGCAAACCAAGCAACCGACATTATTGAAGGTGGCTCTACCATGAGACCACCCTATTTCAATGGCACCGACTATCCTTATTGGAAGAATAGAATGGAAATCTATATGGATAGTGATGACATTGATCTTTGGGATATAGTTGAAACAGGTTATACGGTTTCTACAAAAATCATTGATGATATAGAAGTCATCAAACCAAAGATTGAATGGACACCAGCGGAAAGGAAAGGAAATGGGAGAAATCGAAAGGCAATGAATACTCTACATTGTGCCTTGAGTAGAGATGAATATGACAAAATCTCCCATTGCATTTTAACAAAGCAAATTTGCGATACTCTTGAGACCACTCATGAAGGAACAAATCAAGTCAAGGGTAAGAAAAATCAAATTCTTACTCTTGAATATGAGCTTTTTCAATTGAGAAGGTATCCGAAATGTACAATTGTCTAATGGTGATTGTAAATAAAATGAGGAAGTTTGGAAGAATTACTCTAAAGAAGATATAAATTGTGAGATCTTGAGAGTTCTACCCAAAAAGGATTCGGAAGCAAGAGTAGCTTCAATTGAAGAAACTAATGACTTGAGCGCCCTCCCAACCGACATCTTGTTGGGATCTCACACATGAGATAACGTTATCTCAAGACAAAGTTGAAGAGAAGAATAAAGGGATAGCTCTCATATCTTCTAAGGAGGCTTCCTCAATTGATGGTGAAGAAGGGGAAGATGATGAAGACATGGCTTTACTTACCAAAAGAATAAGAAATCTTATTCTTAAGAAGATCAAAAGCAAGAAGCCATTCGAAATATATGAGAAGAATGAAAAGATCAAAAGTAATTAAGTGAAATGCTTTGAATATGACAAATTTGGTCACATAAAAGTAGAACGTCCAAGATTAAAAAACAAAACAAAAAAAATTCAAGAAAAAGGCATCGGCAGCTACTTGGGATGATTCAAGTGACTTCGATAAAGAAAAGGATGCTAGCAAAGATGAAGTAGCCAATCTTTGCTTCATGGCTATTGAAGAAGATACATCTTCAAGTGAGATTAGTAATTCAGATTTTAATTCTAATAATGATGCTTTACAAATTATGAATACATTACTTTCAAAATATCATAAATTGCAAAACAAATATGATAAATTGAAAGAAATGTCAAACGAAGTCTTAGATGCTTGTGAAACATACAAAAGGAAAATAAATGAATTAAGTACATCTAATATTGAAATGGAAAAGATCATTAATCTTAGAAACCAAGAATGCAATAAACTAAAAAAAAAATGAGAATTCCTTGTTGAAAAACAAGTTAGAGTTTCATAATGAATACTTATCCAAACTTTGTAATGACAAAAAAAAAAAAAAAAAAAATGGATAAAATTCTTGAGTCTCAAAGATGTCCTACAATTAAGTATGGACTTGGTTATAATGGAGGGAATGCTCCATCAACATCTAAGACTACATTTGTAAAAGTATCAAGTACTCATAATCACATTCCTCCACCTAAAAATGCTAGACCTAAAACTAATATATATAGTCATGGCATGCATAACCCTCACTTAAGAAGACTTAAGAATGTATATTCTAGATCAAAACCAAAATATAATTATTGGTCTCAATATCATTTCAAAACACACAATAAGACAAAATCTTAACAAAAATATAAAAATCTCTTGAGATGTTATTATTGTGGAAAATATGGCCATTCAAATTTCAAATGCTACATTAGAAATGTGCATCTAGGATACATTGAGGCTAACTCCTAAGGACCCAAACGTATTTGGGTACCTAAAATGTATGAACCTTGTTTCTTATAGGTTTGCTTGAAATCCATAAGGAAAGAAGAATCATAGTACTTGGATAGTGGATGTTTAAGACATATGACCGGTAATGCAAGTATTCTCACAAACTTGCAAGATAAGAAAGGATAAAAGGTAACCTTTAGTGATAATAACAAAGGTAAAATTATCGGAATTGGGCAAGTTGGTAAGATCGAAAAACCTTTTCTTGAACATGTTTTATTGGTTGATGGATTGATGCATAATTTAATTAGTATTAGTCAATTATGTGACATAAGAAATAAAATTTATTTTACTTCTAAGAAATGCTATGTGAAGCATTTGCAGGATAATAAAATTTTGTTTGCCAGTCATAAAATTGACAATGTTTATATGATTGATTTAAATAATGCGCATAATGAAAATATTGATTGTATGGTATCTCTATGTGATGATGCATGGTTGTGGCATAGGTGACTTGAGCATTTTGGCATAGATCATATTGACAATCTCAAGTCTAAAGAGCTTGTAATTGGTCTTCCCAAGGTCAAGTGTCTCAAAGATAAAATGTGTGATGCATGTCAAATGGGTAAGCAAGTTAAAAGTTCTTTTAAAACTAAAAATGTTGTCTCTTCTTCAAGACCTCTAGAACTTTTGCATATGGATTTGTTTGGCCCTTGTAGGACATCAAGTCTTAGAGGCAAGTAATATGCATTTGTCATTGTTGATGATTACTCCAAATTTACTTGGGTATTATTCCTTGTTCATAAGGATGAAAGCTTTAAGGAGTTTAAATCTTTTGCTAAAAGAATCCAAAACGAAAAAGGTTTTTACATCACATCTTTAAGAAGTAAGTATAGAAGAGAATTTGTTAATCATGAGTTTAAAACTTTTTGTGATGAAATGAGAATTTTTTATAACTTTTCTACTCCTAGAACTCCTCAACAAAATGGAGTTGTATAAAGGAAAAATAGAACTCTTATTGACATGGCTAGAACTATGCTCAATCAGTACTCTCTTCCTAAGTACTTTTGGGCCGAAGCCGTCAATAGTGCTTGTTATATTTCAAATAGACTTTTCATAAAAATAATTTTAAACAAAACTCATTATGAGATATGGAATGAAAGAAAACCAAGAATTACATATCTAAGAGCATTTGAATGCAAATGTTTCATATTAAACACCAAGGATAATCTTGAAAATTTTGACTCCAAAACGGATGTATGTGTTTTCTTAAACTATTCAACTTCTAGCAAAGCTTATAAAGTTTTCAATAAAAGAACTTTAATTGTTGAAGAGTCCATGCATGTTACATTTGATGAAACAAGTCATTTTGATTTGCATAAATTTGATCACATTAATGATGATTGACATTTTTGTTCATGAGCATGATTCATCTATTGACCTAGAGCCTCTTGTTGATTTTTCGTCAAAGAATCTTAATGACTTAGGAAAATCTTCCAAGGAAATAGAAACTCCACCTATTGATGTTGAACTTCCAAAGGATTGAAAATTCAAAAAAGACCACCCAAAAGACCTCATAATTGGTGAAACCTCAAAAGGTGTGGCCACAAGATCCTCTTTCAAAGAAATAGTGAATAACCTAGCCTTCATATCTAAGATTGAATCTAAAAACATCAATAAAGCTCTAGATGATGAAAGTTGGATTGAGGCTATGCAAGAAGAATTAAACCAATTTGACAGGAACAAGATTTGGACCTTGGTTCCAAGACCACAAAACCATCCCATCATAGGTACCAAATGGGTATTTAGAAATAAATTAGATGAGGTTGGTGTGATTACTAGGAACAAGGCTAGATTGGTGGCAAAGGTGTATAATCAAGAGGAAGGAATAGACTATGATGAGACTTTTGCACCGATAGCTAGACTTGAGGCAATTAGGATGCTACTTGCATTTGCATGTTATATGAACTTCAAGTTGTATTAAATGGATGTTAAAAGTGCTTTTTTAAATGGTTTCATTGGGGAGAAAGTTTATGTTGCACAACCTCCGGGTTTTAAACAATTTGATTTTCCAAATCATGTTTTTAAATTTCAAAAAACTTTTTATGGTCTTAAACAAGCTCCTAGAGCTTGGTATGATAGACTTGACACTTTTTATTTATTTATTAACAATGATTTTTCAAAAGGTAAAATTGATACAACACTTTTTATAAAAAAGGATAAACATAATATGTTGATTATGCAAATTTATGTTAATAATTTATTGAGTTGCTATATTGATTTATGATTGAAATATTGAAATATTGATTCCGTTCTTGCAATTTTGAGTTAAAATGTTGAGTTTCTTGACTTGCTTTCTTGAGAATGTTGATGCAATATTGAGTTGAGATGTTGAAATAATGCAGTCATTTTGGTGCATATTTTTAAGTTAAATTACTCTCTTCTCATTGCTGCATATTTTTTACAGAAAACCTCTCCCACTCATTTTTTGAATGCTTCCAAACAAAAGGGGAGTAATAGTGCAAACTTTATAAAAATATGATTTAAAACTTGTGTGGCACATTTTGAGGGGGAGTTTTGCTCCATTTTCTCAAAAAATTCATTAGTTCATTTTTTTTTCTTGCACTTATAAGTTGATTGTCACCATCAAAAGGGAGAGATTGTTGAATCTTTGATATCCTAACATACTCATTTTGATGTGTGCAAACAACTAATTAAACTACTAATGATGTTTGTTTGATTATATGCAAGGATATTGTTTTTCAATTTGCAGGTTACTGATTTGTAGCGGCCGCTACACTGCTAAGTCGCGCCCACTACTTAACTTTAAAGGAAGAAAAATTAAGATAAACCAGATCTGTAGCCCCCGTTACCAGATAAGTAGTGTCCGCTACTCAGTTAAGTAGCGCCTGCGACTTATAAGTAGCAACCGCTACTAAAAGATCCAGAAATCACATAAGCTGACTATCTTCAGTAGCGCCAACGACTGGAATCAATTCCCGCCGCTGCTTTAAATGTCCGTTGCTACATACGTTGAAGTAGCAGCCACTACAAAGAAGTTACAGCCGCAAATTTCATATTCAGATCGAGCCAAAACTATAGCACCCCGCTACACTATTAAGTAGCCCCCGGAACTTACAAGTAGCGCTCGTTACTAAGAAAATTCAGAAGACACAAAAGTATCTTGAAATCTTTGGAGTAAGAGTCGCACCCGCTACTTATTATGTAGTGTCCGTTATAGGTTATGTAGCCGTTGTTACAGTTCGAATTCAGGCAAAAAATATAGAACTCTGATTTGCATTAAATGCACCCAAATGACTATTTTTAGCTGAAAACTATATATATGAGTTGATATAAATTTATTATAACAACAACCACCAATTTATTGTGCATTAATTCATATCTTTAACTTCTTAAGTGTTTTTGAGTTTCAAATTGAGTTTCTATTATAAAAAGAATTAATTGCTAAAACTTCAAGATTCCTGAAGTGCAATTAATTCCTGAGAGTAGGGTTAAAATTATTAGGTAATTTCTTTCCCATCTCTTATATCTCTTTTGGATTGTGTGTGTGAATTTTATTGTAAAAACACTTGTAAGATTTGATGTTAACCTAAACACTTTAAGGTTTTAATTTTTAACCTGAAAAATGATCAAAGTTAGTGAAATACTCAAGTGTGATCTTGAGAAGTGTACGTAGATATTTTTTGCCAAACCACTATAAATATTTTGTGTGAATTTTTCTCTTTCACTCATTAATTTTTAAATTGTCATTAATTTTATTAAACAACAAATTCACCCCCCTCTTAGTTGCCAAGAGACTTTCAAAATTGAAAGAAAATAAGTACAAATTCATTCATTGCTAAAAGCTGTTACAAAAATCTAACAATCAAAGCAAACTATTCCTAACTATTGAGAAATTTTTCATGCCATATGGTTATCACCAGAACAAAAAGGAGAAATGACTAGAAATATCTTAACTAGTAATATCTTAACAATTATCACCATATATTACTTTATGTAAACCATTGATGTCTACCTGCTTGGTGTGCCACTAGCAAAATTCACACGTTTCTTCAATAAGGCTACCTGGATTGACCATAAAGTGTTGAAGTTAAAAAATAAAAGTAAATGATCCGATAGACTGACGGTAGATTGAGGGGGGTCATGTGGCATAATATAATCACAGAAAGTGTGGGAGTGAATAATTTTCATTTTAAAAAAGATTCATAAAAGATTTTCTGTAACATCATGATTTGAGTAAAATAATAGAACTATATCAGGCAAAGCAATTTCTTCTGTGGACAGGATTATAAAAGATTTTTTATCATGATTTGGGTAGAAAAATAGAACATTTGTTTCAATTCATGAGATAGAACATCTCAGCAGTGTAGATATTGAATGTTTCCAGAGATATGTAAGAAAATTATTTCATAATTAACCACCGGAATTGAACCCCGAAACAAATGATTTCATCACATGAGAATCATTGAAAAAGAACAGTAATAGGTGATAATTGTTCTTTAGTTCTATTAATAAAACTGATGCATGTGATAGGTCTGTAGGGTAGATATATTGAATTTGAACAGAGAAAATACAGAAGAAAAGGAAGATACCATTGACAAGTTTCCTACAGTAACTCAGACCCTTGCTAATGAAGAAAATATAAATAAATGACGGTGGGAGATTAAAACATCGGTAACACAGATATAAGCAAGCGAACTATCCAATTTAAATACAATATATACATAACAAAAGAGCAAATTTAGTCGTTCAGTTTAAGAATCTAGTACCATGTGATAAGAATGAAAACTAGGTTGTTCTTTTGGGATCTGACTGACGTGCAAAATGGATTTTGAGCAGAGCTGATGATTCTAATGATTTGTTTGAATTTTCTTATCATCTCCCAAAGAACAAAATAAAACCAAAAGAAAAAAAAAAAACTCCTGCAATCTCATAGCAGATGGATACTAACAGCGGTCCCAAAAGATAAAAGTCAAAGGGGAAGAAAAAGTTAAATTCAATATCATTGTTAAATTTACAATTATCAAAACAGAAGCCAAAATCCAATGAGGATTTGAGAAAAATTGTAGATGCAAATAAATATGCAGCATATCTTAAGCCTTTGCAAATCTGGTTGTGATTTCAACAGCATTAACCTACAATAATAATAATAATAATAATAATAATACTAAAAAACTGGAGAGAAGATAAAATGTCGGAAAAATTCAAAATGTGGCTCAATATCTTCAAGGATTATTGCCCAGCGGTGCAACATATGACCCAAAAGAAACTTAATACATGGGAAACAAAAGTTAAAACAGAAATCAGGTGACATTTTATTTTAAATTACATACATGAAAAACAACTATGCATCACAGCTGGAGTCTTTGATAATCTATAGACGCATCATATGCAGACTACATAAACAACAAATATAGCCATCTCCCAGCAGATACTGGAGACTGAAAAAAACTAAAGTTAGATAATGAAACAACTAAAATCTTAATCAAAGAGATTTTGGATCACACAGAGGAGCAAATAAAGACATTAAGCATATCTACTACCTTTGGTAACTTGAGTAAATTCACATAATTTCCCAGCTTATAGCAGAAATGAGAATCCAAATATAAGTAAATAAAATCAATGTGAA
This sequence comes from Aleurites moluccanus, assembly GCA_948193065.1. Classification (NCBI taxonomy): domain Eukaryota; kingdom Viridiplantae; phylum Streptophyta; class Magnoliopsida; order Malpighiales; family Euphorbiaceae; genus Aleurites; species Aleurites moluccanus. Next base: position 12,201 of record CANXYC010275634.1, on the reverse strand, counting down.
GATAAATAGCCCTGAAAGGCCACAATTTAAAAAGGTGAGGAACATATTGCCCTTAAAATCATATTGCATCAACCATACATGCAAGTTACGTTAAAATCTTAATTACAGAGATAGGGAATGGGATCAGACTGACGTGCAAATAAAGACATTCAGCATAGCTAGTGCCTTTGATAACTTGGATAACTTCGCATCATTTCCCAACAAAAAGCAGAAAGAACATCTCAGGAGAATTAAATATAACCAGTATATAGGATAAACAACCCTGAAAGGTAACAATTGAAAAGGGCAGCCATATTATTGCCCTTCAAATCATATCACCTCAACAGAAAATACAATTTAGGTTAAAATCTTAATCAAATAAATTTGGGATCAGACTGACGTGCAAATAAAGACATTCAGCATAGCTACTGCCTTTGATAACTTGGATAACTTCGCATCATTTCCCAATAAATTGCAGAAAGAACAACTTAGGAGAATTAGATATAACCGACACGTGAAGACAAATAACCCCGAAAGTCCACAATTTAAAAAGGTGGGGATTTTGTTGCCCTTAAAATCCTATTGACACAGGTATGTGAAGACAAAGACTCAAAGTCTTGTAAGGAAGTCTCTATCTACATAACACAAAAAAACATGAAAAGTAAAAGAGCCAGAAAACACTAAGAAATTACCTGCTCCTCAACCTTCATGTGCTTCGAGAATAGCTTGGCAGCATGGCATACTATCGTCAATGAGCAAAGGATTATAATCAATTATGATAAACAATCACATAAAGTAATGAAAAGCATCGACTGCACTTTACAATAGCAACATAAACTTTAAGTAAGAAGTGAGAATATAATTCATTTCAAACAAGATGAAACACTAAATCAGTAATAAATACCTTAAAAGTCAATAGATCTCAAGGCAGATGTATTAATAATAAGAACCGCTCCCCGGTCCCATTTTCCCTTCCAAAAGCTGCCCTTCACAGAGCACTTCTTTCCATGAGGGCCCAAAAGCAGTCTGTATTTGTTTGCTCAGTGCCTGAACATCTTGACCCAGTTCTTGAGGTAACTCCAGGAAGCTTCTCTCTATATTTCCATAAAATTAAAATGCAATTGAGGAAATTTGAGTATCCTTTGGTGCAAATGGACGAAAAAAAAGGCAAAACAAATTAATGTTCTTCAACTATAAAATCAGGATTATATGATCCAATACTGCTACTGGATTATTGTGTTAGTGAATATTAAATAACCCATTAGAAATTTACAAAAGAAATTTTTTACCTTTAATTGATTCAAGCTCCAGAGATGAGAGGTAAAGGTCATTAGAGGATTGAAATTCATTTACAAAGAAAGTAAGCTGTGATGCTGAGATTGGTTTTACTTGGTTGTTGATGTTGCTGCTTCCTTTGTTATCGTTATTCTTCTTCTTATTGTTCTCGGGGTTGATGGTAGGCGGCTGCTTGTTTTTCTTCTTAAACTTGGTATCGAATTTAAGGTTTTTGAGAGGGTTTTTCGACTTGGAAGGCTTTTCTGCTTTCGTGCTCAGCATTCTGATGGGCCTAATTGACTTCCACAATGGTTTGAACTTATTTTATAATGTATCGCACAACATTTCAACAACTCTCCGGTTGAAAAATTGTCAAAAAAAACTAAAAAAATTTAATTTCCTTAAAATAATTTATCAAAATTATTAATTTATAAATAAATTAAATAATTATCATAATGAGTCTTTTATATTTAATTAATATATAATAATAGATTAAAAATTAAAATTAAATAAACAAAAAAAATATTAATTTAAGAATGAAGTTAATAAAAAAAAAAGGGTTAATTACAAAAAAAAAATCACAAAGTTTCACCAAAATTATAATTTTTGCAGAATATTTTAATTTTGGCAAACTAAATAGTATTTTTAATTTTGACAAATTTTATAATTGACCGAATTCCAGTTGATGCTCCGACTGTCGGACTTGATGTAATAATTTTTTATTAATATTATTGCCACGTTAGTATGTGACTGAAATTCTTTTTTTTAAAAAAACCTTGTTCAATGAAAACTCAATGCACCTCCTTCCTCTCCTCCTCCTCCTCCTCCACCTCAACATCATCATCATCAGATATTAATTAAATCTCTGAAATCAAAATTCCAAGTTCCTAAATCTCTTTCTAAAATTGGAACAGGGGCACCTCTCAAAGCAACAAAAGTGGAGACCTCATAGTACCAATAAAAGGAAGAAAAAAAAGTTACGAACGAAATTGATACCAAACGCAAATCTCTAAAACTTAAATACCCAAATTTTCAACATGCTCTCCCTATTCACCCTGTTAAGCTTTATCTTCAGCTCTCACAAATACCAATTATAATATTTCCATCATGTTCACAATATAAACATTTCAAGTTTTCAACAATAGCAAAGCTCAACATCCTTTTAGCCTTCTTCATAGCTCTCCTTTTCCTGGCTGACTCCTCTATTTATCGAACAAATGTCATCATTGAAGCTGACAATTATGACAATGACCAAAACACAAAAGGCCACAACCAAGTCAGCTGTCAAGATTAGATCCAGCGCCTGCAAAAATTGGAAGCACTGTGAAAGGTTACCCAACTCACTAGCTTGTTACAAACTAGTCCCGAAGACATCATCAATTCGGCGAATCGGGCAGAGTAAGCCCTATTTTCTATTTTTGTTGAAATAACTCGATGGAGTCATGGATTGATTATCTTATGATTCTATATGGTCTATGGAGTAAATCGATGGATTATCCTGAGTAACTTGATGGAGTCCGGAGCATGAGCATCATGAGAAACGTCAAAATCACAGAAATTGAATTCCCAAATGAATCAGTTGATGGTGTCAAGATCTGAAAGATTGTCGTTGGAGTCAGAGAAAGTTAGACCAACCTGGATGAGATTCAAAGCATCAACGTTTGATTTGAGAATGTTACAATGATTAGAGGGACGACATTGATGAGAGTGGGAGATAAAGCTGGAGATAAAGCTTTTTTTTTTTTTTAAAAAAAAAACATGATAAAGCTAATTTTAGTATTTATTGATACAAATTTTGCCACATCAAATGTTTTATGTCACACCCCAAAACTACCGGTGCGACGGTTCTAGGGCAAAGGTAGATATAAGGTCATTATAAACCCATAGAAACACAATAAAATATGGATCTCATACACACCATATCCAAATATATTTAATATATATATAACATCATGCGTAGTCATTCTTATAAATCATATAATCATCATTATATCTTCATATCATGATATTTTCTCTTGTTCCCTACCGATCAAAAGACACATCTAATATCAATATGGAACAAGGGAAACTCTACAAAACATGTCAGTCTGGGCAACAAAAGAATACATCCTTAATGTTAACTATCTTATAAATCATATAATCATCATTATATCTTCATATCATGATATTTTTTCTTGTTCCCTACCGATCAAAAGACTCATCTAATATCAATATGGAACAAGGAAAACTCTACAAAATATGTTAATCTAGACAACAAAAGAATACATCCTTAATGTTAACTATCTTATAAATCATATAATATCCATTATATCTTCATATCATGATATTTTCTCTTGTTCCCTACCGATCAAAAGACAAATCTAATATCAATATGGAACAAGGGAAACTCTATAAAACATGTCAATCTAGGCAACAATCCTTAATGTTAACTATGGAACTTCTAAGAATACATTTTTCATTAGACATAAGTACATAAGATAAATATAATGTTTAGCAAAATTACATCCAAGAGTCTTCTTGTGGAGAAGAAGTCAAAAAGCTCTATTTTCTATATTAGCTCTATCTCGAGCTACACTATTACCTGAAATCTACAGAAAGGAGTGAGTCTTCAACTCATTAAAATATAAACATGCAATGCTTTAGGTTAAGCCAAAGAACTTGGATATCATGGTTATTAATATACATATACATATACTTATACTTGGTCATGAAAGAATTATAAGAAGAAGAATGTATAAACTTGTACTTGAAAGAACATGAGTGCTCACAACAGAATATCATTATCAAATCATATCATGAAAATGTATCGATAGCCTTGCTGCCTTATCGTGACATATATGCTTGGCTGAGCATATGCTTAGAATTCATGTCTCCCTCTAGGTGAAACACTAATAAAAATCCTATCAGTTGGGCTCTCATTGTGCACATTGGATCAATAAATTTACTTTCATTGGGAAAAATATTCTATACATATTCATGGGTTCATCAAGCTTGGAATTCTCAAAGAACATTTTGGTCACAGAGTCCATCAAACACATAAACATTGGATCAATAAATTTACTTTCATTGGAAAAAATATTCTATACATATTCATGGGTTCATCAAGCTTGGAATTCTCAAAGAACATTTTGGTCACAAAGTCCATCAAACACATAACATATATATATATATATATATATATATATATGTATATGTATATAGTTCATTTTCACAAATAAGTTTCATTATGAACTTAATCCAAAGAGAAATAACCAAATCATTTTTCAACATACAAGTGGCTACTTGTATAAGGCAAGAAATAATTTATCGAATTTGATATTAAACATATATTCCGTATCATGGAGAACATGTATGGAAATTTAATAATATATCTCATAAGAAGCATGTGATACCTGTTAAATTTTTTTTTTTTTATGCATGTTTGTTGAGATGATTGTGGATAGATTAGTGTTTTGAGAATTTCAGAATTTGTGTTTGGGAAGGATCTTATAAGTCAGTTTTCATGATTTTAAAGGAATAATTTGAAAAAGTGTAAAACATAAAAATTGTAAATTTATATCTTATCTTTAAGTCTGTAAAACTGTTTTATAAAATTTTATGTGTGTGAGGAGATATACTTCCTCGACCATAACTTGTCTAGTTCACTATTTCCTGCAGAAAGTCTGAGTTTATTTTGAGAATGTTAGAGGCTGAGTGAGTCAAAAGTGAAAACATGAAAAATGTTCCTTTATGTGTTATATAGGTGGTTGTAAAATTTCAAGGATATTGGAGAATTGTAGCTCAATATATATCTAATTAAATCAGACCTGCTCAGATAGTACTTAAAGAGTAAAGTCAGGGTAAAATTTAGAAATTTATCATAAATTGTGTAGATTTCCTTTTGACCTGAATTTTGGATATGTTGGACCCCTATATCTATTTTAAGTGACAAAAAGAATCGAGGAGTTTGGATTTCTGTAACTCATTTGCGAGTTGGTTTAGTGCGAGTTGACGAGGAAGGCTTTTCAGCTCGACAGAAATAAGTAGTGCAAGTTGACTCCTTGATTTCGAGGTGGATAGAGGCTGATTGAGCTGGAGAGGTAAACATGAAAGTTGTAGCCCTATGTATCTTATTTAACTAGGAAAAATAATTGAGACATTTGGACTTCTCTAGCTCGCTCGCGAGCTATTTTAGTGCGAACTGGCGAAGTGGCTGGCGAGGTGGCTGGCGAGGTAGGACTCCAACTCGCCAAAATGGAAAACATAGTAAAGTAGGTCCAATTTTGAAAATTCACCATAAATCGAGTTAAACACCTTTTTAGATGAATTTTTTATATGTGGTAGCTTCAGATGTCTAGTTTAAGTGAAAATAAAAAGTGAGACAATTGGAGTTCTCTAGCTCAAAATAGATTTGGATTAGTGAGAGCTGCCGAAGAAGGATTTAAGTGAGGCAGTAGCCTATTTAAAAGAGAAGCAGTAGCCATTTTTTTGCATTCACGATAACTTCTTATCTTTTATTTCTTTCTTCTTCATTTCTTCTCCTTCCTCTCTCCAATCTGTTTCATTTATTCTCTAATGCATTAATACTCAGAATTAATACATTAAATCAACATATTCAAAGGTTTCAATTATCATTTTCAAGTCAAGATCCTTAAAGAAGTCATTTTTTGGGAAATAAGGTAATTTTCTCCAAACTTTATTTTCTTTTTAGATTAAGATTTTTGATAGTTAGAATAGTTATTTATGAGTTATATAAAACCTATTAATAGCATTTAATACTATTAATTATGGTTAATATGGAAGATATAAGAATTTATGAATTTTGATAAATAGTGATGTGAATAGTAATTATGTTCTTAATTTTCAAATTTTATTTAAGAGATGAATTAAATTGAGGTTAGGAAACAATAATAGAGACTCTGAGATGGTTAAAATTATAACGAATCATATTATGTATTATTAATTGAGGAAGCCCTAATTTATAAAATTTGGGGATTTTGATTAGGCTTGGACAATTCAAGAAATTGATGAGGATTTTCATTTAATTAAGTGTTGAGCTTAATTGTGGAAAGTTTTGCTAAAAGGTAAGTTATGAATTACATAAATATATGTTTTCTCCTTATGAGATGAATTGTTAAATATTCATATACATTCTTTATTATATGAAATTCTTATTGATAACCTCTTTAATGTAATCACTTAATATATAAGAATGACTTGGTTAATTTTTTTTTTCTTGGACCAAGATCATGAACGAGCCTTCGATAAGAATGTTAAATGGTCTATTGACCAATTCGAATTTTTGAGAATACCTTATTAAAATGATCTTTCGATTATACATATGTATGAACTCTTTTCCCAATAAGAGTAAATTCATTGGTCTATGTGCACAATGGGAGCCCAGTTGATAGGATTTTTATCAGTGTTCCACCTAGAGGGGGCTACGAGCTCTAGGCATATGCCCGCGCAAGCATATGTGTCACGTTATGTTATGATATGATAATAGTTCTATCTTATATGTGATTTGATAATGCCACCCTTAGCAGACATTCTTATGTTCTAAATGAGAACCATGATTTAATTTATGATATGATTTGATAGTGCTATTTGTTGTAAGCACTCATGTTCTTTTTCAAGTATAAGATTAAGATTCTTTCATGCCCAAATATATGTATATGTATATATTCCTGATTTGATACTCAAATTCTTGGTTAATCTAAAGCGTTAATATTGTTCATATCTTATTGAGTTGAATGCTCACCCCTTTTATGTAGTTTCAGGTGCTAGTGTAGCTCGAGAGAGAGCTAATCCAGAGGATAGAGCTTCTTGACTTCTTCTTTATAAGAAGCTTGGATGTAAGTATTTTGGATATTATTTTTGTTATGTATATATATAATCATGTCTATTGAGAAGTATTCTTTTAGAGCTTCGTAGATAGATATGGAATGGTTTTGCCATGGATGACATTTGTAAACTCTCATTTGTTCCATATTGATGTTAGAACTATCTTTTGATCGATAGGGAACAAGTAGAGATGTCATGATATATAATAATGATTTATGAGATATGATGTTTTGCATTGGATAAGTGTATGTTGTTATGTATGAGACATATTTAGTTAAGGGTTCTACGGGTTTATAGTGGCTTTATGCCTACCTTTACCCTAGGACCATCGCACCGGTGGTGTTGGGGTGTGACAGAGCAACATGCATATACATTATTTATACTTATATCAAAGCAATTATCCTTGCTAATCCACTCAAACACTTGAGTAAGGAGTAATCCTTCCTATTGTCTTGAATTCTCCTCTCCTAAACCAAAATCCTCAAATATCCAAAATTAGGGTTTTGCCCATACATGCTCTTACAATATAAATCCTTATGATTTTAAACATCTTTAAAAGTCTAGACATGATTTCTGACATCTATTAGAAGAATATAAAAGATTTGGATGAATAGCTACTATTAACCTAAAAACCCTAAATCTATGAATCTTTCATATAATCCATAATAAATGCCTTTTAATACTCATAAACAACTTATATATCTATTATAGTCATGGATTAACTTAACTTGAATTTAGAAATGAGTTTGAAGTAAATATTTTGAAACCCTATAAATGAAGATTCTTGATAAATATGAAATCTTAGTATTCTTTAAGGTTTGATTCTTGAATATTGGGTTATTTAAGATGTAATAAATGTTTAAGAAGAGAATTTAATGAGTGGGTGGGTGGTTGAAGTATATTTATGAAGAAAGAGAAAATGGAAGACAAAATAAAAGAGCTAGAAATAAAGAAATGAGGTTCGGGTATATATAGGCTCGAGTATTTACGCCCGTGAAGAGAGGCTTCACGCCCGTGAAGGCCACTGTTCATGCTTGGTATCGAAAATATTTTTAAAACCTTGAAAGGGTGCTTCACGCCCGTGAAGAAAAATTTAAGAAAACTTAAAAATCATACATAAAATATTCTTATGATGGTGAAAAGTTTCTCACGCCCGTGAAGACATTCTTCATGCCTGTGAAAGTAGGCTAAGTGAGAATCTTTCATGTTTCTCCATTCTAACTTGTCCAAAACTCAAACAACTTAACTAAATTATGCATAACACTTCAAACTCAAGCATAACTCATAATGTATCATCATAAATCCATTCTAAAAGTAATCTATACTTAACATACACTTTTAAAGCATCTATCATGCATATACACATATGAAATTATCTAACATGTATCAAACAAAATACAAATAAATCTAATGTACGTATTCTCAACCAAGCAACCTAAACACTGGGTATTACATTTTATCTGACCAGTTTAATATTTTATCTGACGTGTTAATTTTGTTAATTTATTTAATGTCACATCGACTTCGGCTACCAGTTGTTAAACCGAATTTCAAATTTAATCAAATTTTGCCAAATTAAAAACTTTATGATTCAATTTATCAAAATTAAAACATTTTGTAAAAATTATAATTTTGGTGAAATTTTGTTATTTTTTTTTGTAATTAAACCTAAAAAAAATTACAATGACTGTTTTTTAATAGAGAACTTGAGCAATGTATACCTATTGTCTTTCATTGTTTATATAGGAAAAAATATTATTGTTTAAATCAATAGCACAACAAAAATTGTATTTTGTATATAAATATCAATTTATCTAATGAGTGTTTTAAACTGTTGATTTAGATAAAATATAATTATAAAATAGTTATTTCATATAAATATAAATAAATTAATATAAAAATAAGTTGGATGAGAAAAAAATAAAAAATTTGATAGAGTTGTATTTCGTTACAATTATTGCCATCAGGATAAGTAATAATCTTCACTTTTCATTCACTTAATTATTTTTAATTTTATTTATTTAATATCATCTGAATTTTTATTTTTTAATAAATATTTTTAGGACATTCATTACAAAAAAAAAAACCGTATAAATATTATATTATACTTTGTGTTAGGAAATTCTAAAATCTAACTAAAATAAAATAATAAATGTGATTGATAATTATCTTTACAAAATTAAAGTCTCATCTTTTATTTTATTAATCTTGCCTTAACTCTATAGTCTATAATATAAAGCACAAGTGGAAAATTAATTATTAGTATCTGTTTATTTTGATTAGAACTCTAATTTTGATATTTGTGACATTTGTTTTAAGAGGAAATATGAAGACTCTAAAATGGAACATAAATAAAAGAACAAATATAAAATTTTTAAATTAAAAATGAATAATTCAAAATGGTATAGAGTAAAGTTTAATTTAAAAATATTGTGAAGGATCATATTATTGAAGAAAAAGTCCCCAAGAAGTTTTTGTCACTCAAATAAAACATAGAAAAGAAGAAGGTTATTAAAAAAAAAATTACTTCAGAACAATGAAAATAACTAAGCATTAGCCCAAGAGCATGTAATCCGGCACTGCCCAAGAGCTCAAAAGGCATGGAAATTAAGCCCTCTCTATATGGGAACTGAAAAGGTACAAAATGTAAACAATTTTAACTGGTTTCTATCTCTCCGGAAGAAGTTTTGTGATGAGCAAATGAAAATAATTGTAATAGTTGCTTGGGTTGTTTGGTGAACTAGAAATAAATTTTATTTTCAAAATAAAATGCAAATGCCGATACAGGTAGTCTAAAAAGCCTGTAATTTATTAGTTGAATATCATACTAGCAAGAAGGAGTTGTTAGTGACAAGTAGCAGTATTGTACCAGTCATATGGTATTCGCTTGCCCCTGGACATCTTAAGATAAACACAGATGCTGCTATAACTGATAGCAGGAATTATGGTTCGACAAGCCGATGGTAGCTTTGGTGCAGCTAGTATGAAGCGATTAGAGAGAGACATGACAGTAGAAGATGCTGAAGCAGAAGTTCTTCTGTTTGGGTTGCAAGAAGATATAGAATATGGATGGAAAAAATTTGAAGTATCCGATTCACTAATACTCATCTTTAGCTTACAAAGGAAAGATTTCCCAACCTCTTATTTTGGTAACATATTGTTAGAAATTGACTTTTATTAATTTTAAGCATGTTAGGAAGAATACTAATAGCACTACTCATTTTTTGGCTCATTGAATTTTTTACTCACTATAAACTTTTGTTGGTGTGGTTGAATAATCCTCAGGAGGTGGTTTGTTTAGTCCAACATGATCTTCTTATTATTTAATAATATGGCTTATCATATTTTTCTGAAAAAAAACTAATCATTAGTCTGCGCAATAATTAATTAAATTTTATTAATTATTGAATTAAATAATATTATATAATTAAAATACATTAATATTTTCTAATTATAGGCTAACTTAATATTAATCTTTAAATTCAAATAATAATTATATAGCTAATTAATTTTAAACTTTAATTTGGTTATGTGATCAACACATCAGACTAAATTATAAAAAATATAAATTTATCAATTCTATACCTATTAAATTTTTCACTTATCATCATAAATATTACGCCATTAGAAAATGGTCGTAAAAAAGGAAGAGTGAAGTGAAAAAAATTAATTTATCCCTAAAATTTATAATATATCAATTAGCTTCAAATTTATTAAAAATATTTTATATGATTTATTGTGAAAATTATATATGTTTAAAATTTTATAATTAATATATTGTTTGGGTTAATTTAAATATTTTCCATAATATACTTTACATGTAGTATTAGAACATAACTTTAAATATATAAAATTTATGTTTATGCGATTTTTTTTTTTTTCTCTCCCATTTAATCTATTGGCTGTTGCAAGATCAAATTCGGTACAAAGTTAATGGTATGTGATGCGATCACTTTGGGTAGGATAAATTAATAGCATATAATTTCTTTTATGCTCGTGATGATGTAGGATTCTAGTGAATGGCCGTGATGATGACTTAATGGTCAAATTCAATAATCTGATTCATAGTCTCATTTGATGTTCCATGCGTTCTATGTAATTTTTTTTGCCATATTATTAATAAAAATTTATTGATGATTAAAATATTTTTTTAAAAAAATAATATGATGTATATAACATCAAATAGGACAAAAAAATTTGGATTGCAAATTCAGAATATAATGAATTAACTTAATCACTTACATGAATGCAAATATTTAGTTCTGTGGTGCAGCACCATTTTCGGTACAACCATATATTGTTAGGATTTATTGGACATACATATTGTATAATTTATATAAATAATATTAATTATATATATCATATGCTATTTTGAGGTTTGGCTCAAATTAAAATGGTCTAATAAAATTTAAATGGGCATAGATCATCTCATTGAGTGTGGGAGGTTATTTTTAAGTGTAGATACCCTTAGGGTCTTTTTTCTTATTTATGATGGGCAAATAAGTAATAAGAACAGTTTTAGAAAAAAGAACGCGGGGTTATGGTCCCCAACTGATGTGAATAGTTATTTTAATTCTTTGATATCCCATCATCAAAAAATTGAAAGAGACGTGTTATTCTCTACAGAAAAGAGTTCACATCAATTTGGAAGATCAAATCTTAATTCTGAAAAATCATCATCATTGAATATGAATTCAGGTACGCTTCCGCATCTATAATTCTTTTTCTTAATAATTAAACATGAAGATTTATGGTTTTAATAAAAATTTAATTTTCTACAAGTGGTATCAGAGCTCCTTCATGTTGAATTATTGAGAAATTAATTAATTTATTTATTGGGTTACGATTTGATTATATTCTTAAAACGAAATTATATATATATGTCAAAAGGAATTAATTATTGGCTTGCGTTTTGTGTATATATTATACATCTGAATTTAGTTTTTTTTTTTTAATTTGTGTGTATATACACAATTTCTTTTATTTTCTTTTGCGTTGCGGTTTTGAATTCAGGTTTTTATAATATATATGATTTCGTTTAAATATTATTGGTGCAGTAAAAAATTCATCCAAATTATAATTCTTTATTTATATATTTTATCTCGATTTGTGTGTGTATATATA
>CANXYC010275629.1:0-15988 GCA_948193065.1 Aleurites moluccanus | reverse complement strand
TTCCACATTAAATTTCGGAGTTACTGTTCACAGCAGTTTAACCTCCAAAAATTCTCCCACATTAATTACCATTAATTTCTTCAGATCACTAGCAATAAATTCTGTATACCCCGAATTAATTATCCTAACCCATAGACTTAGATAAATCAAAAGAAAATAGCTTATGAAGAAAATTTACCTTATTTCCTTCAAACTGAGTTTTCTGCAAAACTGAACTCAAATTGATGATTATGCCTTAAAAATAAACTAATTTAGAAGTCTATTGCATTAATCTAAACCTTAATGCCTTAGAATAAATATGGAACAAATTTGAGAAGAAGACTGAAATTGACAAAGGAAGAAAGAAAGAAAAATCGTGAAAATCGCTGGCTGGTTACTAGGGTTAAATAAGCCTCTGCCCAGAAACGCACTGACCAGCTCGCCTCGCAAGACCTGCCTTAGCAAAGCCACCTCGCCTAACCAGCTCACCATTCTCACTTCGCATTCCCAGCTCGCACTTGCCAGCTTGCCAACCTTGATCCGGCATTGCTGCCTCGCACATTCCAATTCGCAACTCGTCCTCGCATATGCCACTTCGGCAAAGCTTCTTCACCTCTTCGCTTCTTCGCGAACTGTCACCTCGCACATCTCTCTCCTCGCATAATGCCTCTTTGCCATCTGCTCCTCGCCAAAAAGCTCTTCACCACTTCGCCATAATGCCGCCTCCCATTGCCAGTCCGCGAAATGCCTTCTCACATAAGGTAGGCTCTCCATAACCAATACTTCTAAGTTAAACTCTTGCCTGAACATCCCGCCTTAAGTCAGCTCGCAAATGAGCTACAAAAATCCAAACTTACCAATTCTTCTTGCCACTTAAAATCAACAAACAGAAGCACAATATATATATCCAATTTCATATCAAACTAATAAACATACAGACAGTAGTGACTCTCCAAAAGTCACCCAGATTCCTGCATCAAAATCTAACCGAATAGCTCTGATACAAAATACTCTCCATTGAGATTCGCTTATCCAAAAATTTTGAAATTTTATAGGCATCATCTCAACACACAAAGAAACATTTTTCATGTTTACCAATTTAGCTAATTCTGCCTCAGTCACTCCCAGTAATTCCAACCATACACTGCATCCCTGCAGAAATTTTCAACCAGACCAGCTTTTCTCAAATAGGCACAACTCATCACACATACAGAATTTCACCAAATCATTTTACAGAGTTATATTTAAAACATAAATTAACAACTTTCATATTTTACACTTCATCAAATTATGTCTTTAAGAGCAAGTAATAGTCAACACTGAATTCTGCTACAACCCAAAATAAAAATTTTCTGAAATTTTCAATATTCTCATTTAAAATTTTAAAATTCACTAAACATATAAAATTAATAAATATACTTCAAAATGGCAGATATTACAATTTATCATATAAAATTTTACCATTATATTAATATCTCTCATATTCCTCACGTTTTAAACGTAAATTTCAATATTGTGACTTATAGTATATTATTTATAAAATGAAGTCATTCATATAATATTATCAAAATTTTTAAAATTTCTCATTTAAAATATATATGTTAATTTTTGAATAAATTAAAACAGTACATATTGAGTTATAAATAGTTAATATTAAAAATTTTATTCACAGCGATCCGAGTATTAAATCGTGTTTAAATTAAAATTTGAGTAATTAGCAGTGATAAAACTAATTTATTCAAAAATTAAAGTAAATAATTAAATACTAAAATTCATAATTAAATAACAACTGAAATACGAAATTTTTTTTATATCAAAATTAAAACTATACCCCAACAGTTAAATTTGATATTTTTCTCAATGTAAAAATATTCCAAGTTATTGTTTCACATTATCATTTGGGACAAAATATTTCAAATTATAATTTTGGATTTAATTTTTTTTATTCTTATTATTACTAATTTTTAAATTTCCTGAAAAATAATTTTTTGTTTTTATATATATTATTACTACTTTTTAAATTAAAAAAATATTTTATATTATTGTTTCAAATTATAATTTGGCCAAAATTATTTCAACTTACAATTAAAAAAAATCATATTTTCATATTATTATTAATTTTTTTTCTTTATATAATAATTATTACTAAATCAATTTAATTATTATTTTACTAATAAATTATTTTTTATTTATTTATTTTGCTTTACTCATTTTGGCGAGAAAACAATATTGCTTGGGAGGAAAAAGTAAAAACCTGTTATATAATGTAATAAGTGTTATTTTTATTATTACATATATTTATAATAGGTGTTATTTTTATTATTACATATCTTTATTTGCTATTCATAATTCAAGTAAAAAATTACTTCAAGTAACCATAACAAACATCTAAAAATTCGCCCTAAAAGACTTCATATCATTCAATGATATGAAAATAATGAGAATTAACTACATTTCATTTCATTCAATTGTAACATGTTACAGAAATGGAATATTAATTTTCAAATCAAATTCAATATCTACTTGAAGTAAGGGAATCAAGTGGTCATAATACATAAATAACATTCCCTCTTTTTTAATCAAGAATTTGCTTGTATGCAATCATTAATTCTTGTTTCTTATTTTACTTCTGACCATTTCTGTACATGCATACTTGCTTTTTCTGCCTGCAAAAGCAAATCCCACATAAAATTTATCAAATTAGTACATAATTTTTCAGCATTTACAAAAATACTCTCCTATTCACAATCCATTTCTATTTCAAATTAATTTTACATAGTAAAAAAATTGTCTTTATATAAGTAAATAAAAATATATTATAATTTTTCATAATAAATTTTTAATATAAAAATTATAGAAAATAATATAATTACCTCTTTATCCCAATCGCATCGCATGGTAATGATGGCTAATATTAAGGTCTGAATTGCAGTTCCACCAAAAATCATTCCAGCCCAAATTCCCTATTCATTTTCAAGTATGTTGTTAGAATACAAGGTTCACATATAAAACACTTAAACTATGCAACAATTTTAGCTAGCAAATTCTATTTCCTTCTAGATATGTATGATGAACACACAAGAACTGAATCAACATATAATTTAGGTGGGCTTGAATCACTTTAATAAAAAAAAAAAAAAATTACTAAATTATAAAAATATTTTCACTTAATCACTCAAATTCGAATTTTACATGAACTAAATATTTATATGAAAAAGTTTAATTTTCAACTAATTTATAACTAATTTTTTGATTTTGTCACTGTCAATGTAATTTTAATATTGTATGATAATTTATATAGTATGTATGAATTCACATTTTTAATTAAATGAAAAGAAAAAAAAAAAAACAGATATTGAAATTAAGAACAAAACATACCAAAACTCCCAAGTGAAAGAGCCAACCCATTAAAAATCCAAAAGGAACTCCAATTATATAATAGCAACCCAAATTTATGTATGCCACATAATTTTGCCATCCAGATCCCACAGCCACACCTACATAATTAATCAATAAAATCAATTAATTAAGCAAGCTTAGCCTTTATGAAAGAAATTAAAATTGTAATTAAAAACAAAAAAGAAAATGAAAGAAGATTACCAGAGAGAATTGGCTGGACACTATTGAGTAAAACAGTGAAGGCCAAGAGAACAGAGAGCTCATTAACTGCTGTAAGGACAGGTTGACTTGAAGAGAAAATCCAACCAACTTTATCACGAAATATAATAATTAATATCCAGAAGAAAATCCCTATAATAACTGATGTAGTAACAGAAACTGTTGTTGCAAACTTGGCTCCCTTCCCATTGCCCGCTCCAAGCTCATTTGCAACTCTTACTCTGAATTAATTACACCACTAATTACATTTACCATTTGTTTAATGTAATATTAATAATTAGTGATATTATGTACACAAATAAGACCTAATTTCTCTTATTTGGACATAATTATAATTAAATTAAAAATTAATATAAAATCGACAAAATTAAAAATTTTAGACAATAACAAATGGCAAGATTTCCTTTATCATCAGGCTAGCAAATAATTATATTTATATTTTTTATTAATTTTTTAATGGAACATGTTATATTAATTAATCTTTTTAATTACATTCTAATCTTCCTTAAAGATACTTTAGAAAAAAATAATAAACATTAAGTTGTTCTTACCATACAGTTGCAGTGATTAGTGACATAAGCAACATCTTACAATACACAATATTAGTGGCAAAGTGATTAAAGGACATGGATGAAAATGGTCAATTAAGGCTGGGAAAGAAATATATCCATGGAAAAGAGTTTGTTAGAATCCTATATTTAATTATGTCTTTTTGATGTAAAAACAAAATTTAAGACAAATAGAAATCAAACACTTAAAAAGTTAAAAAAAATTGTCAATAAACTCATGAATAATCATGATTAGTCATCATAATAAATTTTAACATCTTTACATTCTATTTTTTTTTCTTCATAAGTATGATTTTACAAGTTAATATATGTGTTTACTGTCAAATTAAATTTATAGAGTTAATATTTTTATCTTTTAGATTATATAAAAAAAATATAAATGTAGAAAATAAATAATTTTATGATTTTAAATATTGTTTTTAGTATTATTGAATAAAAATATTAGTTTATAGTATTTTTATTATATAATTAGAACATCTTAATAATTTGATCTCCTTGAAATAAAAATAAATCCATGAATTGTGTGATTCTAATAGAAACAAAAGATATTGAGGAAGATTGGTCATCAATCTAGACTTTTCTAAATGGTTAAGATTATTGCCCCATCAAGAGCTAGTGGAATATATATATATATATAAAAAACCTTAAAAGATAAAAAAAAAAAAATAAAGAATAAAAGAAAACAAAAATCTAGATAAACAATAAATGAAGATCACAAAAATGAACACAAACTCTGTATAGATATGTGCATGGTGGGACCCTTCTACAAGACACAAACATGTATTGAGTCTTGACACTTTGTTTGATCCACATTTCTTTTATTAATAATGCCAATTTTTTTTTATTTATTAATTTATGGACTATAGTTGTCCCAAATCACTTTCAAGTGTCAATTGATTTAGCTACAAGCGAGCCACTACTATTTTAATGGTAACCAATATGTTGGTAGCCTTTTATTCTTTAAAATAAATATAATTTAATGGTAATACGTCTATTAATCGAAAATTGGTGTTCATCATCTCACACTTAAAAAAAAAATCTAAATTTATTAAATAAAATATATTTATATTAAGAAATTAGTTAAACATGAAAGAACTAAATAAAAGGCAAATAAATTAATATAATTTTATTATGCATATGTTTATATTAATTGTCTTTTTTTTTAGTAGAGACACTTTGATTTTAAAATTTCAATTTTAATCATCTGAATTAGACATTATTGTAAGTAGTATTTGACAGTATGCAATAAATATTTAAAAAATTAAATATATAAGAGTAAGAAATTTAAATTTTTAAAATATTAATTTTACTAAACATTTCCAACTGGCCATCTTAAGTTCTTGAAACGTTTGTGTCAATAATTCAAATTTTACTACATTACGTCATTACGTTTGTAATGGCTATATGTAATGTAGTGCACCTACCAACCTGCACTTTCATTTATGGAAAATTATTTAATTTATAGGACCAACAAATGGACCCTACCATAGATTTCACAATTTAATGAATTACATAAAATGCAAACAAGCTAAATGATATATTATAACTTAAAAATAAATTTTTAACACTTAACTATTTTAAATATTTATAATATACATATTAAAATTATTTAAAATAATAAAATTAAAATTTTTTAATTTAAAATTTACAATAAATATGATAACTAATTAAATTTTAATATATTTTATAATTTAAGAATTATATTACTTAAATTATTTAATAACTAAAATTTAATATTTAATATTTAATTTTATTAAACAGTCTTACCCTGTGGCCGCAAAAAATGCCAGAGGAATCATCATTTCCCATCCATTTATAGTCATGCTGCAAAAAAGAAAATTTAGTAACGTCACTCCACATTTATTCTAAGTTATTTTAAATGCAATTTTTTATAGATACATCATACCAATCACATATTAATATTCCTTTTAATTTTATTATAAATATTAATAATTTTTATATTCATATATTTTATTGGACCTAAAGTATAGGTTGTGTAATCAAGTCTTTTTTATTTTTAAATATTATATTTTTTTTATTACATAATATTTAAATTTATTGAATTTAATTAATTTATATTCGAATTAGGAGAGACTTAAAAAAAAATAAAACTTTATCAATACTAATTTTTTTATTTATAAAATTTAAATTCGAAATCTTGTGATAACGTGTTTATTTTTTTTAAATAAGATTTTGAATTTGAATCTTATAAATAGAAAAAATATGTATTGAAAAAGTTTTATTCTTTTATGAATTATTTTTGACTAAAATATAAATTAATTAGATTCGGTAAATTTAAATATTATGTAATGATATAAAAAAAAAATATTACTATTATATTAACAAAATATATAGGCAACAATAAGTTATTTTATATTACTCGCATAGAATGTTTAATTATTACCAATATGTAGCACCCATTTATTTATAGAGAGATATCCCCCATCCCCATATTTGTGTTAGATGTACAAAATTAATTTACTTCTAAGAGAGTATTGGGTTGCCGAACCAGTTTATTATTGTTTATATAAAAATTAACCATTAAATATAATTATTTTTGGCTTACGCTCCAAATTTAAATTTAAATTTAAATTCTCCGTATATTAAAAAAATAAATTATATTTTATGGATGAATTTTTGATTCAGTAGAAATAGAATATTTTTAATTAAAATGTCAGTTCAAGTCAAATTTTAAAAAAAAAAAAGAAAAGAAAAAAAAAAGAGTAATTGTGTTTTGAAATGCATACCATATGGACAAGGCATCCACTGCAATCTCAGCATTCTTCAAGTTCCCAGTCATTAAGATGAGTATTTTATAATACCAATTCTCCAAACTTCATCACCCAAAAAACAAAAAAGTAAGTCCAAAAATTTAATCTAAAAAATATGATTAGTTTTTTTAAAATAAGATTAGTGTTGGTGATCATATTAAAAAATTTAAATTAATTTGACTTAATTAATTAAAAAGAAATAAAAGAAAAGAAGGGGGAGGAAGGGTAAGTAATAGCATACCAGAGCATGACCCCAGAAGCAGCAGAAAGTTTGGTGAATTCCCAAAGACCAGAAAAGGCTTCAATGGAGAAACCTTTCCAACTAAGAGGACAACCACCAAAGATGGTGTAACCCAAAAGCCCAAAAACAAGAACCCACCAAGAAAAATTCAAAGTCATGGCAGTGCCAATTACTCCAAGCTTAAGAGTATACACAAACAGCCAACTCACCATCACATGTACCAATAAAGCCACTAAAGTAACCCATGCAATTACTGTATTCTTAAGTTGGCTTTGCAAGAATCTCTGTAGAGGGAATTGAAAAGCAAAGCTGAAATGAAGTGGTATCATCCATGTAGAAACAATCCCAGAAAGGTCTGCTACTTCTTTTGGTTGTCCTAAAACTTTCAAGACGGGAGAGGCAAAGAGATATAGAGGCAAAAGCAGAATACAACATAAGAACAATACAATCCATGAACGTTGCATGTATACTCCCAACATGTAGTACTTTTTGGCCCCAAATGCTTGCCCACATAACGTTTCTAATGCACTTGCCATCCCTAACTGCCAAACAAAATCAAACTCATGTTTATGAATGACGTTAAGATTAAAATAAACCAAGAGAATATTTGAATCTAAACTCTCATACGATTAGATAGAGAGCCTGTATAATAATTCAGATTCAATTTACTTAAAAAATATATATATAAGATGAAAGAGAGAGTACTACCAAGAGACCAAAGTCGAACCCAACAATGACATTATTAGTAATAGAGACAGCAGCAAGCTCAAGATCCCCCAAATGACCAGCAAAGGCTTGAGTGATAACAAGCATAGAATAAGAAGTAATACGGCTAAATATTGCTGGGCCAACTATCTGCCAAAGCTTCTTTGATTCAATCCAAACCCTCCTAGTAAGTTTTTGATCTTCATCATGATCTTGATTATATTCTTCTTTAGATTTCAAATCTAGTTGATCTTCAAGAAGAGGAATCTTTGATTCCTCTATTGCACCTTTACTAGGCATTTCTTTGTCCTTCTTTTTTGGGTACCAATTCACACCCAGAAAGAGAGAGAAAAAGAGATGAGAGGGGTCAAAGGCGACACTTAATGCATGAATTAGCTTGGATTTATGTATATTAATTTAATTTATATGCAAGAATGACACGTCTTCTTGCAAATTAAGAAGTGAGCCCACCAACCTCACTGGTTGGCTCTACGCAACTTCACGTACATATTTTTCCCCCCATTATATTATGGCCTCCCGTCTATCATCTAAATCTCTTGAATGGTGGAATTTTAATTGATGGAAGGGATGTGTAGAGGTTAGGCCAAGCCAAACCCTTTGGCCTTTTGGGAAGCTAGCACTCAAGCCAAAGTCAGGCCAAGAGGGTGGATTATGAGTCCGGTTGGGTCGGTTCAATTCCTATGTAAATGTAAAACAATTAGATTCAGTCATAGAAATACAAATATTTTGTTGAGGTCACTGCTCACGGCAGCTTGTTTTTGTAGGTACTCTATCCACCATAGAATGGACTTTATCTTTAAAGTACTATATATATCATAAAACTATTTTTCATTTTTTGTAATGATATACATAGACTTATTCAGGTTAAGGCAACGTGTCTCTTAATTTTTAAAAATTTTTAATATAAAATTATTATTTAATTTTTAAATTTTATAAAATTAATAAAATGATTTTTTTATTTTAAAATTTTTAATATAAAATTATTATTTAGCCTTTAAATTTTATAAAATTAATAAAATGATCTCTTTATTTTAAAAAATTAATTTTTTAATCTTAAATAAAATATTATTTAATCTCATTTTCTTTTTTTTTTTTTTATCCCTTTAATTTTTTAATTTTTTAAGATAAATTACTATTTAGTCCGCAACATTTACTAAAATTAATAATATAGTTTTTATTTTAAAAAATTAATTTTTTAATTTTTAATAAAATATTATTTAATCTAATTTTCTTTTACTTTTTTCTTCATTTTTCTTTATTTTTCTCTAATTTTACTTAATTTTCTTTTTTTTTTCAATTTTTTTTATTTTTCAATGATATTATAATAAATTTTATTATTTATAACTGAAATATATATTTATTTGGTAGCTTTTTATTATTTTTATATTTTTAAATAAATTTATTTTATTATTATAATTTTTTTTTTTAATTTTTTACGTCGTTTCTTAAATATGACGAAGTGTTTTCTTTTTGTAAAATTCTTGTATCCACACTTGATGATATAGATAGTAATATTTATCATTTTTTGGGAAATGATATATAGATATTGGTTTGCATAATAGTTTTATACACACATACATAATCAATGCTCCAATATAATGATGTCTTTATTAAAGTTTAATTAAATAATTATTTGATATTTTTTAAAAAAGAAAAAGGAAAATGAGGAATAAAAATGTTTATAAATGGTTGAAATTGATTGAATTGAGCTCCCAGATTGTGAACAAAATTGGTGTAATTAGTATTTTATTTTAATAATAAGGTGAAATTAGCGTCAGGTGGATGTCAGAGTTCGGTGTCTTTAATGGTAACAACTTAGGTTGAATATGATTTTTCTATAAAAACTAAATTATTAGGATGAAGACATTTTCATTACTGGCGTGACTCAAAATGCTCAAAATGTATAATTTTTCATATGTTGGTCATATGTTCGTTTGCTCATTTTCTAGGAAAATGCTATTTCTTTTTTGTCATTTTCATGCAAGGTTATTTTAAATATATTCTATATGATAAAACTCAACTCAACTCAAATTTAATATTAAAATTAATTTAGATTGATTATATAAATTCTTTATTTTTACTCTAATTAACTTTAAATAATATGATGAAAAAAATAAAATTAATAATAAAAGGGAGTAGTTAAATACACAGACGGATCTAAAGTAAGACAAGAGGAACACGTGCTCCTTAATTTTTAAATTTTTTTAATGTAAAATTATTATTTAATCTTTATAATTTATAAAATTAATAAAATAATTCTTTTATTTTGAAAAATTAATTTTTTAATCCTTAATAAATTATTATTTAATCATATATTCTTTATTTTTTATTTTTTGACCCTTTAATTTTTTAAATTTTTTTAAAGATAGATTACTATTCAATCCTTGATATTTACTAAACTTAATAAAATAATTTTTATTTTATTTTAAAAAATTAACTTTTTAATTCCTAATTCATAGTATTATTTCTTAAAATTTTTGCGTTTTTTCCTAAATATGAAGGGTGCTTTTTTTTCAAAATTTATGCACTCGCTCCTGGGTAAATATATTATAAAAATCTCAAATTGTTATAAATATATAGATAAATGTGGATGTCCATTCATCTATCCCACTACTCATAAGTTTTTATATTTAAGTTTAATTTTATTGCACCGTTTATGTTGTAATTTATGATAGGTTTATATATTGTAATATATGATGAAGATGAATCCTATAAATAGGAGTTCATATTATTTTGTAATACATACCGAGAAAATAATAGAAAACTCTCTCTTATACATTCTTATTCTTGTTCTTATTTTTGTTTCTTTATTTTTCATAACACGTTATTAACACGATTCTCTCAATTTTTATCTGACACTCCTAAACTCAATTTTTTACATAAAATTTTTTTTCTAATCCATCTAAAATTAATTTTTTTATTTTGTTTCTGGTGTTAAGGATGGGTATCAATCGATACATAATCATGTTTGTAGATTTGTGAACAGATGAAAATATTTGTTAATTCACTAAAAAGGGTAAACAAAAGGGTTTCTTGATATTGGTGGAATCACTGAGATGATTGGAGATAAAAAAAAAATTGAGGTTTTTTTTTTTATATATATTTCATTATTTTTAATAATATTTTACTAAATTATTTATTTTAATATTTTTATTATTTAAAAATATATATTTTTTTTAAATTTAATAATTTTTATTATTTAAAAATATAAATTGAGTGTCACATTTTGAGATACCTGCTAGCACATGAGAAAATTGAGTAAGAAAAAAAATAGTCCATATATATGTCACCCACTTTAAGCTTTTGGCAATAATTCAGGCGTTAACTGAGTTTTAAAAAACTCTTATTATATTGATTATATACATTAATTTAATAAAATAAAAACAAATATAATAGAAATGAATATTAGTGTTAGGGCTGTAATCGAGTCGAGTTTAACCGAGTTTAAGTTTGTTTATACTTTGCTAGATATTTTATTTCCGAACTCGAGCTCAAGCTTTAAATCAAGTAAAAAATTATGTTCAAATTTAACTTGTTTAATTATTAAACGAGATCAGGTCGGTTCACAAAAACTTGTTTATAAATTATAATCAATCTCAGGTCGTTAATAAATTATAATTGAGTTAGACTCAAGCTCAAACTCGACTTATTTTAAAATTCGCTTATAACTCGTATATAACTAAATATTCATTTCTAATAAAATAATTATAGTAAAAAAAATACTTAAAACTAACATAAAAACAAAAGCATCTAATTAGTGAAAAAATTTAATTATAAAATTGAGTATTACATATATTTAAAGATATTAATCAATAAAAAATTATATTTTTAAAGATTAAAATATTAAATTATATAATACTAATAAAATCTTAATCTAAAACTTGATATTACAGAAATATAATTATAATTACTTAATACTTATTTAAAATTTACATATCTTTTTAAAAATATAATTTAGTATTAATTTTGAAGAAAAAAAATTATATAGCATTATCAAATTATTTATCTATATATTTTATATATTTATACTATTCGATTAGTTCAACAATTAAAATATATGAGTTACGGATTAAATGAATAAATATTATATTTAATTGTTAAGAAAATATCATAATAAAAAAATAACTTTTATTAAAAATTAAAAATATAATTAAATATATAATTTATTTTTCTTTTAAAAATATTTAAAATGCAAATATTGTTATAAATATATAGATAAATATGGATGTCTATTCATCTATCCCACTACTCATAAGATAAATGTAGATGTTCATTCATTTATCCCACTACTCATAAGTTTTTATATTTAAATTTAATTTTATTGCACCATTTATGTTGTAATTTATGTTATAATTTATGGTAGATTTATATATTGTAACATATGATGAAGCTGAACTCTATAAATAGGAGTTCATTTTACTTTGTAATACACACCAAGAAGACAATAGAAAACTTTCTCTTTTGTATTCTTATTATTGTTCTTATTATTGTTCTTATTTTATTTTGTTTATTTTTCATAACACGTTATCACCACGATTCTCTATTTTTAAGTAATCAAATCCAAGTAAGTTCGTGTACTCTTAAAATGTCAATTTCATACATCATATTTATTTCACTATCTTAATGAATTATTTATATTTATGAAAATATACTAAAATATATTAGTTTATTATTCTTATAAAAAATTATTATATTGTCATTGCCGTTATGTTTATAATGTATGTTTCATTGCTTTTGATTAATAATAATATTATACTTATATGTTTTAGAGTTTTTTTTTTTGTCAATGAATAGATCAAAATTTTTTTATTCTTATGCTATCTAATTTTATTCTTCATGACACATTTGATAGCTTTCTTGTTCAAAAAGTTTAAAAAATCTTTCTCTTGCTAACATTCTTATTTAAGTATTTAAGATTTGAAGATTTTTTTCTTGATAATATTCTAATTTAGGTATTTGAATAAGTAAATTTTATTTTTATGTATTATCATTTTATTTTTCAATTTACATCTAACAAAAAAAAAAATTCTATTCTAATTTTGATATTTGTTTTTGTATTGATTATAATATTTTATACTTGTTAAAACATAATTTGAAATAAAAGAAAATAATTTATATTTGAGATCTTATAAAAGTATAAGTAAAAAAAAATTAGAATAATTATTATAATTTTTTTTTATTTAATAATGTATTGATAATGATTGTGAATTTATTTATTTTGATATTGCAAAGTTATTCTTTTATTTTAAATATATTGATTTTTTGTTAGAATTAACTTTTAATGTGTGGAAAATATTTATAAATAATGATATGTTAATATTTTTCATATATCGAATATGCTCCTGCAATAGCAATATCGATAAAAAAGATTGTAAAAATATTATGAATTAATTTCATGCATTCTGATTTAATCTCATTTCCTAAAGTGAATACAGTCATATTTAACTGAATAAAATAATAAGTTATTACTGAAAAATTCATGAAATATATTATGATGATTTTATCTCATTCCCTGAAATGAATGTGGTAATATATAACAATAATACTATGAAATTTAAAAGTAAACATATAATAATTATTCTTTTCATTAGAATAAAGAAATATCATAAAAATATTTATCACCACCAGAAGTGGGATAAAATTATACAAAAATAAGATAGAAAGGTAGACAAATTTTTAAAGTAAATATTATCGATATGGCATGAAGAAAAATTGATCAAATACTTGTCGTATAATAAAATATCTTATTGATATTTATCGAACATTGCAAAAAGAGAGGAAAATATGAAAATAAATTTTGTCTTTAATAATGATGACCTTAACTATGATTATATATATATTGCTCACATTGATGTGACAAATATGTTTTTAAAAATATTAAAAAGGAGAATTGATTTCGATATATATCATGAATGGTGCGATAACTTGTATAATTTTAAAAATGTCAAATATTTTTCTTATTTGAAAATGGATGAGACAATTATTTCTAGTAAAACAAAAAATAATTGAAAATTCTAGAAAAGCCAATATATTAGTACTAAAAGGAACAACTCTTATTATATATAATGCATTATTTTCTTCAAAGTCTCATAGAAATTTATTAAGTTTTAAAAATATTCACAGTAATGAATATTATATTGAGACAATAAATAAGAAGAATCAATAATGCCTCCATATTACAACTATTATTTCGGGTAAAAAAAAAATATAGTGAAAAATTTTATATTATTTTCTCTAATTTGTATTATACAAAAATTAGTGGAATTGAAGAGAATCTTATAGTAAACCAGAAGTTTACATATCCAAATATTTTTATTATTTGGAATGATAAATTATGTCATCTTGATTTAAAAATAATGGAAAAAAAATATTGAAAATTCACTTTGGAATCCATTGAAAACTAGAAGATTTTTCAAATCAATCAATTAGTTTTTAGCCAAAAGTCAGATATTTCTCATCTAAAAATTTTTGAATGTGCGGTATATATCTTAATTATTCCATCACAATGAACTAAGATGAGTCATCAAAAGAGATTAGAAATATAAGTTGAATATAAATCTCCCTCAATAATTAAATATTTTGAGTCATTAATGGTAATGTATTTACTGCTAGATTTGCAAATTGTCATTTGATAAAATAATATTTCCAACATTAGGAGACGATAATAAAAGTTGAGAAATACAAAACAATATGAACAAGAAGTTAATAAATTAATTTCTCTACAAAAATTAACAAATCAATTGCCAGATGTAATTGCTAATTTAAAATGAGTAACAAAATCTCATATAACAACTGTTAATGTTTTAATTTATATTGTCGTCCGAGAAGGACAATATATTAATATTAATGAATCAAGCACGCTTGAAGCGTGAAAAACTATTAGTTATAAGGATAAAAATTATTGAAATAGAAAAAGAATAAATAATAAAGATAATTTTATTAAAAATGCAGATACTAACATAGATACACTTCCTAAAAAAGTACATGTACCTGAAATTAGTAAAAATGAAGAGATATTAATAAATTATATTAGTTATGAAAAAAATAATAAAACCGAAATGAAATAGTTGTTGGCTACTATTTTGCATATAGTGTAACATATTTTTATGAATGAAAATGATAATATTGAACCACAATCTATTCAATAAATAGAATTGATTGGCCAAAATGAAAAAATGCAATACAAACAAAATTTGATTCTCTCGAAAAGTATAAGATTTTCGGACCAGCAGTCCAAATATTAGAGGATATGAAACTATTAGATACAAATATATTTTTGTACGAAAAAGAAATGAGAAAAATAAAATTGTAAAATACAAAGCAAAATTTATTACATAAGAATTTTTACAAAAATCTGAAATTAATTTTGAAAAGATATACTATTCTGTGGTGGATGCAATATTATTTTAATATTTTATTAATATAGCAATGTATGAAAGACTTGATATACATTTTATGAATGTAGTCATAACTTATTTATATGATTCAATTGATAATGATATTTATATGAAAATCTCTGAAGAATTTAAAATACTATAAAAATATAATTTAAGTTCTCGAGATATTTATTCAATTATATTACAAAGATTTTTGTATGAATTAAAATAATTTGGGCCCATATGGTAAAATTATTTTAGTGAATACTTGTTCAAAATAGAATATAAAAGCAATACTATCGAGAAATTTATATATAAATTTGCCATAATTATTATATATATTGATAATTTGAATATTATTGAAATTCCTGAAAAACTTTTAAAAGTAACATATTGTTTGAAAAAATAATTTGAGATGAATTATTTTGAAAAAATAAAATTATGTCTCGATTACAAGTTGAATATTTGGCAAAATAAATTTTTATTTATCAGTTAACTTATACATAAAAAGTTCATTTATAATTTTATATACAAAACACATTTATTGAATAGTTCAATGGTTGTTCGGTGTCACACCCCAACTCCAGTGGTGCGACGGTCCTAGGGCAAGGGTAAGCTTAAGGCCACCATAAACCCGTAGAACTCACAGATCACTATACTCATAAATACCAATAATATAACATCATAAATTTCCATGTTCATACATAT
>CANXYC010275609.1:0-51892 GCA_948193065.1 Aleurites moluccanus | reverse complement strand
GTGAATGAATGGGTTGACTGTTGAGATTCTAATTGTTTTGAACTATATTTAACAAAATTGAATTGAATTTATCAATATCACTTTCTCATGTTGTTGTTTTTGAAATTTGAATTTTTATTGTTTTGATTTATTTGAGTTAATTCCTTGAATTTTGTTAACAAAATAAAATTACACTTTTCATTTTATATATATATATATATATATATATATATATATATATATATGTTATTAATTAATATAATAATTAACTAAGTATAATAACGGATCCTTACGGAGACGGGGATAGGGATCTCTATGGGGTGGGAAATATACTCCCCGTCCCCGCTAATGAGGAAAAAATATTCCTCGTTTCCACCCCTATGGGGAGACAAATCGGGAATCCTTACCCTGTTTGGGGCAAATCCCCGCGGGGAACGGGGATTCTCCACCCCATTGCCATCCATACCGAAAAGGTGAGAGGAGCCTATTTGTTTATTTACACTGTATTAATATTGATTGATTTATTGTTATGAATCTTGGGAGAACCACACCTCAAAAATTAGCTCACAGAGTTGGAGGGTTCAAAGTTCATATCAACCTTATTTTGAAATCCCATACTTTCAATGTGGGATTTATCAAGTCCCATACCTTGGCCAAATATGATCGAAACATTACTTCGCGGTTGAATACTCAACGTCCTCGGCGACTCTTACTCCTGTTGTCACTGGCTCGAATTCAGATTATTTTTTTCTCAAGACTATGAGTAATTTTAAACTGGCCTGTAGAATATCCCTTTCCAAGTCTTAGACTGTTTGTGCATGGATCTGCTATGATACTAATTGTTATGAATCTTGGGAGAACCACACCCCAAAAACCCCAAAAGCTAGCTCAAAAGATTGGAGAGTCTAAAATTTATATAAACCCCACATTAAAATCCCATACTTTCAATATGGGATTCACCAAGTTCTATACCTTGACCTAATATGACCGTAACATCCACCTCAATATTTTTCCTTCATTATCCATTTAGCTCTTCTAAAGCAAATAAGCTCTACATTTAGAATTTTCAAATATTTGCTAATGTGAGCATTTTGTTCCTCAAGGCTGTGGTTTTGTCTCTCACTTTTGCGACCAAACTTTGGAAATCATAAATTTAGCCAAATATTCTCATCAGTTCAGCTTTGATTTTTATGGCCATGTGTGTGCATTTTTATTTTTTGTTTAAACTTTGCTCTTGTTTCTTATTGTTTGAGTGGAGTAAAAAAATCAATTCTTACTCTTGAAATGATTGCTACAGCTGGAATCACGGGCTTGAGTCTGGAAAGCTTCAAAGATAACTGGAGTGCAGATTATCAGTTTACCAATAATGCTGGAATACCTGATCCTGAAGGAAAGACTTATTGGAATTTCAAGTAAATGTGCTATAATTGTTTTATTCTGTTGTTTGTTAATGTTGATGTCAACAAATTGTTCTGTTTGTAATGAGCTTTGGAACTACTTCTAATGGATATTTCAAAAATTTTGTTGGCCTGGGGCTCATAGTTTTCCAATGTTGGTTACCAAGTGCTGAACCCAGAGCCACAATAAAGCAACCAGAAGATGTTTCCTTCATTAGTTATATGTAAATTGTGATATTTGACCTCATTCACTATTGCAGCTGAATTTTTTTTAAAATTTCATATAAAGGTGGGGAAATTGGGGGTGGGAGGCTATTAAACACCTGTAAATGAATTGGAATGTATAAGTTTTGTGCTTTGTTGAGATAGAATATGCTTGTGGAACCTATGAGCTTGGACTCAAGGGTACTAGAGGTGTCTTCAAGGTTGTGAGGTTGCAAGTTCAAACCCAGCTAATTTAAAAAATAAAAAAAGAATATGCTTATGGAGCTCAAATAATTGTAGATATAACACAGACTCAGGTTTCAGTACTTCATCTGGAGCTCTTTCCTTTTAACTAAAATAAAGTATGAAGTGCTTGTTATCACTAAAAAGGAATCAGGAACCATTCGTATTATCTTTGACTATGGCAAAGTAACTGGACTAGGCATGTTTTTATTATCTGATTTAGTTTTATTTTAGTTCCACTAAGAAATCATTATTGAGGTTCCTGGAATAAAGTTTGACTTTGACAATACCAAAAAAAGAAAAAAAAATGCTGTTCAACCATTTTAATGGGTATTCTTGTATTTTGGTTGTACAAGTAGGTAAAGTTATGACATGAATCATTCGTGCATTACTCTGAAGCATCTGATAGCTTCACTGATTACAATTTTAATTTGTGTGCCTCCAAATTATGTGTCGATGAAGTATTCCAATGAAGCATGGCAATGCATTTTATTCAGTAACAGGGCTGGGATGGAATCCTTTCCATGCTTTTTCTAACTTTTTTTTTGTCTTGGCTTTTTCCAGTGCATTGGTTGGTCTCTTTTTCCCTGCTGTAACTGGCATTATGGCAGGTTCTAATAGATCAGCCTCACTTAAGGACACACAGCGTTCAATTCCTGTTGGTACTTTGGCTGCGACTCTTGCAACTACTGCACTATACCTGATTTCTGTGTTATTGTTTGGTGCACTTGCAACCAGAGACAAACTTTTAACAGACAGGTATTTGTATATGTCTTCCTAATTTATACCTTTATTTTGCTAATTTATCACGTCTTTGTTTTTCTTAAACTTGAATTCTATTGCTCTATAAGTTTGTTTGAGATATGTGTTGTGTATTTTCATATATTCATATGTTGTTAAGTGGTGCGTTGTTCTCCATTGCTTAGTTGTATTTAACTAACAAGTCTTGAGGCATGGTACCTTGCTTGACCACTTGTCATATATGTAATATTTATATCAGCAAATCGTCAATTTATAGAAATTACTGGCAAAAGTACGTCTTCAGGCATATATCATCATCTATTGACAACTGTCACATTCTTGTTACTTAAGTTTCCCATTTATTTATATTAATAACTAGTAGAGATGTTCTTCATTGGCATAATTAACTTTTCCATGAGTTTGTGAATTTTACTCTCCATTTTCAATATTCTGCTAGGGCTTGTATAAAATATCCAGTATAGATTGTGCACTTGCTTTTGTATGTGCTGATTTTTAGAATGTATTATGAACATTTGTTATCATGCTGACAAGAATGTAGATAGGACATGCAAGGGTATCTCAATGTTATTGTTGCTGGTATGAAGTTTGGAGGTGTGCTCTTGCACCTGTTCTGAAGGTGGACATCTTAATTTTTTGGAATGAACAGCTTAAGCCTTATTGTCCTTTTATACACTTGTGCATGGCTTCATATTTCCCTGGTTTACTGCTTTCTTTCCTCCTGATTTTGTTATCCTTGATATTGAATTGTGACATTAAAGTGTGTGGTTGGTTTCTCCATGAAAAATTTGTAGAGCTCATTTCATGGATCAAGTTTGTGAAAGTTGATGCATTATTTGAGCGATAATACTCTTTAGCTGAAATGTATCTTTAATGTAGGCTACTCACTGCCACCGTTGCTTGGCCTTTCCCCGCAATTGTATACATTGGTATTATTCTTTCGACCTTAGGAGCAGCTCTTCAGAGCCTGACAGGTGCTCCGCGCCTACTTGCAGCAATAGCGAATGATGATATTCTCCCTGTTCTCAACTACTTCAAAGTTGCTGATGGGCAGGAGCCTCACATTGCTACCCTCTTTACAGCATTTATTTGTATTGGGTGTGTCATTATCGGGAATTTGGATCTTATCACACCTACTATAACTATGTTTTTCCTTTTGTGTTATGCGGGTGTCAACTTGTCTTGCTTCCTTCTGGATCTTCTAGATGCTCCCAGTTGGCGTCCACGGTGGAAGTTTCACCATTGGAGCCTTTCTCTTCTTGGAGCATCACTTTGTATCGGTATGCCTCCTTTTACTTTCTTATTATTGTTTTACTACTATAACTTTGTATTGTTTTGCTGTGCTTTTAACTAACGAAGGCATTAGAAAATTGGTATTGTACTTGCAGCTTCTGAATTCTCCTTTCATGTTTTTTTTTTTGTTTTGTTTCCCAAGAATGATAGTTGGATATTCAGTAAAGGGATGGATATCCCCTTTGCCATCAATATTTCCCGATGAAGTTTATCTAATATCCATTCTATGAATAATTGGAAAATGAGAAAACTTTCAATTAATATTGTTGAGTGATGCTTTTAGCATCTGATTTCTACTTCATTTAGTGTGGATAATGAGAAAAATGTCACCTTTTACTTCCCTTAGGGTTTGTTCCTTTGATGCTTCCTGAAGTATGTGTGTAAGGTTCATCATTCATTGGTGTGTGAGCTACCAAAAAATTTAAATCGCGGTCATGGTTGCATGTAACGGTAACCGGATCATCGCGACCATAATGTAATTGTAACAGCAAATTGCTATCCAATTTTTCCACAAAAAATTGCAAAATGAGAAATATTAACAAATCATTAAATCTGAGAGTTATAACTAATTAATAAATATAATACTCTATAAATAAAAACCCAGTATGTATAATTTTTTATCTAAAATTAATAATTTAGTATAATAAGTAGTGTTACTGCTACACAAAACAAAGTTTGAAGGATTTTCTCTAGCTCCACATGAACGAGACATTTTCTACTTCCTTAATCACGTAATCTCAAATTGCAGAAAATTATAGTTGACGTTTTTTTTGAGTAAACTAGTGAAATAGGGTTGAAGGTAATGAAATAGGATTGAAGGAAGAAAAAAAAAACTGTTGGAAAAAAAATAAACAGACCTACTCTAGCAGAAAATAAGTGAAACAAAGAAGATAAGATGGAAAAAAATTGAGGAATTATTGGAAGAGAATAGGTTATGAATGCTAGTTGTTAGGCATGGCTGAAAAAAGTCCAAATGCATGTAAAATCTGCAGCCAAAATTCCTAAATTTCTTTTAAATCTATGGAGCTACCGCTGATTGCTTCAGATGATGCATGTATATCAAACCACTAATCTCAACTTAAAACCTGATGTGTTTTAAACAGGCCATTCTACTATAACAAAAAAGTCGACCCTTTTAAAGAATTTCTAATTTCAAGTTGCTGGGTAACCTGTTTCCTGTTGCTCATAGTTCAATTTCAACTGGAGCTTATAATCTTGCCAACTTTGTTTGGAAATTATTGTAGGCTCAGGCCTTCATTTGTGAAATTTTGCACGTGTTCGTCTGTCTGGTAAATCATGACAAAATATGACAACAAATCATACTCTAAAGTGGCAGTCATCATTAAACAAGCACTTGTAGAGCGAAACAGTATAATGTAGCAAGTCAAGCTATGTGATTGTGCCCAAGTCTGTGTGCAAGTGTGTGCTTATCTGCATCTGTGGATGTGTTAACATGCATGCTTGTTACTTATTATGAGTGCCTGTGAGTGTGGATGTGTGTTTCTTGGAGAATCTTACTTGTGACTACATTTTTGCCCTGCAGTTATCATGTTCTTGATTTCTTGGTCGTTCACTGTTGTGTCTCTGGCCCTTGCAAGCCTCATATATTACTATGTGAGCATTAAAGGAAAGGCTGGGGACTGGGGTGATGGCTTCAAGAGTGCATATTTTCAATTGGCTCTTCGTAGTCTTCGATCGCTAGGAGGTATGTACAATATCCTAAAAGTAGTAGAATATATGAGAATTTTCTTATAACCCTCTTTCTGAGTAGTATTTCATTAGATAGATTGTGGTGATCACTCCCTCCTTCCCATCCAACCTCTCTTGTGTTTGCCACTGGTGTGAATAAACATGTGTATCATTGTGTTCTTGCATGTTACCTTTATTCTGTTTATTATTTGTAATAAAGATATTGTCAATATGCATAGTTAATTGATTTGAGAATTTGACAATGCAATATCAATGTTACAAACACATGATGTCCCCTCCACCCCCCCCCCCCCCCCTTCCTTTTCATTAATCATCTCAAAGCATGTAATGGTGTGATGTTATCTATTCCTCTGCTGTTTGAAACATATAATGTTGGTCTCAAACATATCTTTGATTATTTATGCAGTCAAGGAATACAAGATTTAGGGATTATTTTGAATTAATTTTTAATTATAAAATGTAGATTTTTCTTGTAAATTTTTTGTCTTGGGAATATAGGTTCATAAGATACAGTAAGGGGGTGTGGTAAATTATTTGCATTTGCCCATCTTATGAATTGTCGGAGATACAATATTGCCTTGCCGACATCATCTATATATCACAAGTGCTGCAAATCTTCCTAGGGTATTCAATGAATATCATGTAGATAATTTTCTTTCAGTTCAATCAATGATTGTTAACTTTAATTAACCAGTTGCCTTTGCCATTTGAGATATTCACCTTATTTTGTCAATATGCATGTGGAATTTTATATGTAAAGCGAACAACTTGAATCCAGGAACTTGCTTGTTAAAGGGCTTGATTTGTCCCCTTTTGTATGCCTATTTGTGCTTATATATTCATCTTTTCATTGTGATTTACATACCATTGCATTTCCAGCTAGTCAGGTCCACCCAAAGAATTGGTATCCCATCCCTCTCATATTCTGTCGGCCATGGGGAAAGCTGCCAGAAAATGTTCCTTGCCATCCCAAACTTGCTGACTTTGCCAACTGCATGAAAAAGAAAGGCCGCGGGATGTCTATCTTCGTAACTATATTAGATGGAGATTACCATGAACATGCTGAAGATGCCAAGTCAGCCTGCAAACAACTTGCTACCTATATTGATTACAAGAACTGTGAAGGTGTAGCAGAGATAGTTGTAGCCCCCAACATGTCCGAAGGCTTTCGTGGAATTGTCCAGACTATGGGCCTGGGTAACCTCAAGCCCAACATTGTGGTGATGAGATATCCTGAAATATGGCGGCGTGAAAACCTAACTGAAATTCCAGCCACCTTTGTTGGCATAATTAACGACTGCATTGTTGCAAACAAGGCAGTTGTTATTGTAAAGGGTCTTGATGAGTGGCCAAACGAGTATCAGAGGCAGTATGGTACCATTGATTTATATTGGATTGTAAGAGATGGTGGTCTGATGCTTCTCCTTTCCCAACTCCTTCTTACCAAGGAAAGTTTTGAGAGTTGTAAGATTCAGGTCTTTTGTATTGCGGAGGAGGATTCAGATGCAGAGGAACTGAAAGCTGATGTGAAGAAATTTCTGTATGATCTACGGATGCAAGCTGAAGTGATTGTTATATCAATGAAATCATGGGATGCACAAACGCAGGATGGAGCGCAACCAGATGAATCACTTGAAGCGTTCACTGCTGCTCAGAGGCGAATATCTAATTACTTGTCTGAAATGAAGTCAAGAGCACAAGGACAAGGGAATGTGCTGATGGCAGATGGGAAGCCTGTGGTTGTGAATGAGCAACAGGTTGAGAAATTCCTGTACACGACCCTGAAGCTGAACTCAACGATATTAAGATACTCGAGAATGGCTGCGGTAGTGCTTGTGAGTCTACCTCCACCAGCTGTAAGCCACCCAGCCTACTTTTATATGGAATACATGGATTTATTAGTAGAAAATGTGCCAAGGCTGTTGATGGTAAGAGGATATCGTAGAGATGTTGTAACCCTATTCACATAGTTGCCAGTGGTTTTGGTATATGGACAGTGGATGCCGCCTTCCTCCTCGTTGTTCATATTTTTGACCACCATTTTCAATTTTTTAGTTTAAATGTTACATTCATTATTTTTACCACCATTGATGCAAAAGCGGTTGCTGTTCAATTTTAATAGATGAAATAGATAAATTTTTGAATTATACAGCCCTTTTTGGGATGTGCATTTAAGTTATTATATACAATTCAAGCCAGTTTTGAGGCTATCATATTAATTTGAGTTGTTCTAATGCATGTTTCAACATTAATTTCAATTTTAACTTTAATAAAAATTGAAAGAAAAAAATATTTTATTATTATTATTATAAGTATTTTGTCATGTCCATTGTGAAGCTAATTGGAATGCTGATCGGATAACACATTTTTAGTTAGAGATGTGTATGGTGTCTTTTATTAAAAAAAAAAAAATTATTTTTGCAACGAGAGTGTTGTTAGGTTACTCATTAACACATTTTTAGTTAGAGATGTGTATGGAGTCTTTTATTAAAAAAAAAAAAATTATTTTTGCAACGAGTGTTGTTAGGTTACTCATTAAGAGTAATTATTTAGATAAAATATGGTTATAAAATAATTATATTAGAAAAATATAAATAAATTAATATGAAAATGAGTTAGATGCGAAAAATTATGATATTTTGATGGAATTATATTTCATTACAATCGTTATAATTTCAAAGTGATAGATCAAAATTATTATTTTTTATTTATTTATTTTATATTAAAATTTATTAATTGTATATTATTTGAATTTTAGATTCTGAAGGAGTGTTCCAAAACTGTTAAAAAAAAAATAATCAAATTAAATATTTTGTAAAATTTGTAAGTTAATTTTCTCTTTAATATAAAGTTGGTCACTCTATTAAAATAGTAGTCCACTTCTCTCTTTACTTTTTTTTTTTTTTTTTTGAAAATAACTGCCACTATATCATCAATTAACTGTAATAGGCAGTTAATGGTGAAGAATAATATGAGTAGAGGTTTCTAGGTTTACTCTCATTCATGCAAAATACCATCAAGAAATTTGAGAGAAAAATCCAGAAAATTATCTCTGAAATTGGTGATTTCTTCCAACAATAAATAACAAGTAATGACTGGAAGTATTTATGATTTAATTTCCCCTGCATTTGATATAAGGCATGATATTTTAAAATTTAATTTTATTATTACTTTACATGCTTTATATATAAATTTTGCTCTTACATTTGGTATCAGATTACGATTTAAACTTTTGTTTTTCTTGTTTTATGGGGTTATATAGCATTAAAATTGAATGGAATTAAGATAATTTGAATTTAAATTTTATGTAAAAAATTTCGAGTTTTTATTTTTTTGACGTTGTAGTAATGATTTAATGGATTAAAACTAATATAAATTCATGAAAAAATGATTTTAAGCTTAAAAACGTCAAAAATGTTAAAGAAATGAGATAGAAACAGTTAGGTTTTAAACCGGGTTAGTTTTGGGTCAGATTGACCCGCTGAAAGTAAGGGATGATCTAAACGACATTCAGTGATATAATTTAGATAAAAAGACACATCGTTTAATAGCGTGAAAGTCCAACGACATTTGATCATGTCGTTTGGATCAAATAATTCGGTTGATTAAAACGACATCGTTTTATTTTTTTTCCTAATTATTGATTTGATTTCGGATTTTCTATTTCTTTCATATTGACCTCGTATTTTTATTTTATTACTTTTTTACCCTAAATTTCTTGTTTCTTTCAAATTGAATCCCAAATTTTTATTTTATTAATTTATGACCCCAAAAATTTATATTTTTTATATTTTAGTCCCTAAAAATTATTATTTTTTAATTTAATCCAAAATCTTAATTATTTTGTGTATTTTTTAATTTTTGGTTAATTATTTGCATTTTTTTTATTTTTAACTTATGATTAATTTTATGCATTTATATGTGATAAATTATGCATAAAATAAATAAATCCCTAGTGATTTTTATGTATAATTTAATTAATTTTAAAATAGCTACAACATCTATAATTGCTTAAATTATATATAATTAAGACCTCAAAAATTCACATAAATTATAAATGGCATAAGTTGTAATTAGTTAAATTAATATATTAAAATTTATCCAACATGAAATTTTTATATTAATTTAATTAAATTAGGATGTTATGATAGGTTATATTTCTTAGTTTACCCACAGGAAATTGAGAGATAAAAATTTACTAGTTTTGATATGTTAAATTAGTTCACATTTTGGCATCAATTGCATTGGTAAATTATGATTGGTTCTATGTTGTCTAAAATTTTGTGAAATAAGCATGTGTATTTTAATGTTATGCAGTCTTACAATCTACTTTTGATATGAAATTTGATGTTCCCGAACTGAGGAGTGATAACTATGAAGTCTGGAAGGAGAGAATTCTTCTTCAATTAGGATATATGAATATAAATTATGCTATAAGAAAAGATGAACCACCGTCTATTACTGAAACCAACCTTCCTGATGAGATTGATAAATATGAAAAATGAGAGCGATCTAATCGTCTCTCAGTCATGTTCATCAAGACTAAGATCTCAGCTGGTATTTGTGGTTCAGTTGAGCATCATGACAAAGTTAAATCATTTTTGAAGGCTATTGATGAGCAATTTCTACCTTTAGAAAAGGTTTTAGCAAGCATCCTAATTATGAGGTTTTCATCCTAAAGGCTCATTGCATTAAGAGGTATGCGAGAGCACATCATGTAGATGAGGGACATTGCGGCTCAATTGAAATCCCTCCAAGTTGACATGTCAGAATCCTTTCTGGTTCATTATATTTTGAACACTCTCCCGCAATAATATGGACCCTTTAAGATTTTTTACAACACATATAAGGACAAATAGTCAATCATTAAATTAATGACCATGTGTGTTCAAGAAGAAGGAAGGTTACAAATGGAAATGAGAGAGAGTTCGTATTTGACCATGCAGAAGAATGAAAATAATCAAGCTAAAAAGAAGGGAAAGGCTAAAGTAGTCTCCCAAAGTGGAATCAAGAAGGAATCCAAGTATTTCTTTTATAAAAAAAAGGGGCAAATGAAGAAGGATTGCACCAAATTCTATCAGTGGCTAGAAAAGAAAGGTATGTTGACTTCATTTGTATGTTATGAATCTAATATGATTGATGTTGATCATAACACTTGGTGGATTAATTATGATTCTATGATCCACATTTTGAAATCCTTACAGGGTTTTCAAAACCACAGGAAGTCAATAGGAAATGAACAGTACATCTATTCAGGAAATAAGATGTGCTCGCTTGTAGAAACTAACATGCAGTTTAGTTCTTAATAGTAGATTTAAATTTGGAAATGACATTTTATGTATCTAGTGTTTTTAGGAATTTAATTTCTGTTTCAAGACTTTTTTCATTGGGATATTCCTTTAATTTTTGGGATTCAAACATTAGTTTATCGTTTAATTCTAAAATTATTGGATATGGTAATTTGTCTGATGGTCTTTTCCAAATTAATTTACATGAAAATATTTACTACAATGCGATGTATGCTGACATAAAATGTTGTGTTATGAATGAGGAATCCTCTATGTTGTGGCATTAGAGATTATGTTATATCTTTATTAATAGAATCAAACGGTTAGTAAGTGATGGAGTGCTCACTACTTTTGATTTTACTGACTATGATACTTATGTGGATTGCATAAAGGGAAAGCAAACCAACAAGTCAAAAAAAGATGTCAAAAGGAGTTCAGAAATGTTAGAGATCATACATACATATATTTTTTTTGTCCAGATATGAACGCCTATGGTCAGAAATATTTTATCACTTTTATTATAACTATTCACGATATATGTATCTCTACATGCTTCATAATAAGTTCAAGACATTAGATGCTTTTAAGGCATTTAAATTAGAAGTAGAGAAACAATGTAGTAAACAAATTAAAATCATGAAATCAGATAGAGGTGGTGAATTTTATGATAGATACACTGAAGATGGACAAACACCTGGTCCATTTGCAAAGTTTCTTCAAGAACATGGGATAATCGCCTAATACACTATGCCTAGTTCTCCAGATCAGAATGATGTAGCAGAGAGAAGAAACCATACTTTATTAGATATGGTGCAAAGTATGCTTAGTAACTCTAAGCTACCTAAGTCCTTATGGATTGAAATACAAAAGACGACCATGTACATATTAAATCGAGTTCCAACTAAGGCTGTCTCAAAGACACCATTTGAGTTATTTAAAGGTTGGAAATCGAGTTTGAGACATGTACGTGTTTGGGGATGTCAGTCTGAAATGAGAATTTACAACCCACAAGAAAAGAAGCTGGACTCAAAAACCATTAGTGGGTATTTAGTTGGATATACTGAACGATCTAAGGGGTACATATTTTATTATCCATCTCATACCACTAGGTTTATGGAATCAAGAAATACTAAATTTCTTGAAAATGACTTGATTAGTGGGAGTGATCAATCCAAAAATCTTGTTTCTAATAAAGATCATTCAAAAAATTAACCTTCTACATCAAGTTTAAGAGTGATTGTTATTAACATTACTCCTTCAGTTCAACCGAATATTGTGCAACCAATCATAAAAAATCCACAACCTGCTGATTTAGATCCAGTAAATCAAGTTGTTGTTAAGGAACAATAAGATATTGTTGAACAACCAATTAAACAACAAGTTTCTCATGAAGATAATGACACAACATTAAGAAAATCTACTAGAATAAGGAAGTCAATAATACCTAGTGATTATGTTGTCTATCTACAACAATATGGCTATAATATTGGAGCCAAAAATGATCCTGAAATATTTTCACAAGCCATAAGTTGTAAAGAATCTGACTTATTGTATGATGCTATGAAAGATGAGATGAGTTATATGGCATCTAATAGTGTCTGAAATTTTGTTGAGTTGTCTATTGGTGCAAAAGCTATTGTATGTAAATGAGTTTTTAAAACAAAGAAAGACTCATTAGGCAACATTGAGAGATACAAGGTCAGACTTGTTGCCAAAAGATTCACCCAAAAGGAAGGATTCGATTTCAAGAAGACGTTTTCTCCTGTATTTAAGAAAGATTTTCTTCGCATCATTCTAGCATTAGTTGCACATTTTGACTTAGAGTTGCAACAAATGGATGTGAAAACGACCTTTCTTGATGGAGATCTAGAGGAGGAAGTTTATATGAAACAACCAGAAGGATTCTCCTCTAGTAATGGTGAGATTTAGTTTGCAAGCTCAAGAAATCTATATATGGATTGAAATAAGCTTTCCGTTAGTGATATCTTAAGTTTCATGATATTATCACTTCATTTGGTTTTAAGGTGAATATTATGGATCAATGTATATACCGAAAGGTTAGTGAGAGCAAGATTTGTTTCCTTGTTCTTTATATAGATGATATTTTACTAGCAACCAATGATAAATGATTACTATATAAGGTGAAACAATTCATTTCTAAAAACTTTGATATGAAAGATATGGGTGATGCCTCTTATGTCATTGTCATCAAAATTCAAAGAGATAGATTTCAGGATATTCTCGGTTTATCTCAAGATACCTATATCAACAAGGTTTTAGAAAGATTTCAGATGAAAGATTGTTCACCAAGTGTAGCTCCCATTGTGAAAGGTGACAGGTTCAATTTGGGCCAATATCCGAAAAATGACTTTGAATGGGAATAAATGAAAAACATTCCTTATGCTTCAATTGTTGGAAACTTAATATATGCTCAAGTTTGTATTAGACCTAACATTGCATTTGTAGTTGGGATATTAGGAAGATATCAGAGTAATCCATGTTTAGATTATTGGAAAGCTGCAAAGAAGGTCATGAGATATCTTTAAGGCACAAAGGACTACATGCTTATGTACAAACGAACCGATAATTTGGAGGTGATTGGCTACTATGATTCAAACTACATTGGCTGCATTGACTCAAGAAAATTCACATAAAGATATATTTTCATGCTAGCTGGTGGAGTTGTATCTTGGAGAAGCGCAAAGCAGAGTTTGACTGCTACTTCCACTATGGAGGCTAAGTTCGTATCTTATTTCGAGGAAACTTCACATTGTGTCTGGATGAAGAGTTTTATTTCTGAGCTTAGAATTATGGATTCAATTTCTAGGCCATTGAGGTTATATTGTGATAATTTAGTTGTTGTTTTTATAGCTAAGAATAATAAAAGTAGTAGTCGAAATAAATACATCGAGATCAAGTATCTAGCTATAAAGGAACGTGTTAAG
Organism: Aleurites moluccanus; assembly: GCA_948193065.1. Classification (NCBI taxonomy): domain Eukaryota; kingdom Viridiplantae; phylum Streptophyta; class Magnoliopsida; order Malpighiales; family Euphorbiaceae; genus Aleurites; species Aleurites moluccanus. The sequence continues at coordinate 38,074 of CANXYC010275609.1, read as the reverse complement.
GATAAAATAATACATATTGAACACATCATCACTGATTTTATGATTGCTGATCCTTTAACTAAGCGCATGCCACCACATAAATTTAAGAATCATGTTTAAAGAATGAGACTTGATTCCTTAATATAATTTTTCATTGTAAAAACGATGTTATTTTAATGAAACTCTTAATATAATGTTTTCTCATTGAGTTATGTATACATATTAATTTTATTTGCTTTGGAAAACATCTTTGAAGTTAGGATTTAGAATAAACACATGGTTTATTCATGAAGTTAAATGGAGAGATTATTGAGAAATATAAAGCATTGTAATACATGAAAGATAATACTTAATTTTAGATATTATCGCTATGATTTATATGTTCTTATTTCTCACTACAGTAAATGGTAGAAAACGTGGACCAAATGAGAAAATGTAAGTTAATTTTCCCTTTAATATGGAATTGGTCACTCCATTAAAATAGTGGTCCACTTCTCCTCTTACTTCTCTAATTTTCTGAAAATAACTATCAACTATATCATTAATTAACCGTGATGGGCAGTTAATGATGAAGGGTAACACGAGTAGAGGTTTATAGGTTTACTCTTATTCATGCAAAACACCATTCAAAAATTTGAGAGAAAAATTAAAAAAACTTTATCTGAAATTGGTGATTTCTTCTTGCAACAAATAACAAGTAATGGATGAAGGTATTTATGATTTAATTTTCGTTGTATTTATTATAAGCATAATATTTTAAAACTTAATTTTATTATTACTTTACATGCTTTATATATATAGATTTTGCTCTCACATTATCATTTTATAATTGTTTTTTCTTAGCTAAATAGAGTATTTTAGCTGTAATTTAATATAATTTCCTTTTATAATATATTTTATAATTTAATTTCTTTCCTTTTTAGTTTTAATATAATATTAAATTTTAATTTATTATTAGAAGTTTTATTATATAAAAAATATTATTTAAAAAAAAAGAATTTTGAAATTATATCTTCATCAATATCTATATCTAAAAGTTGATAATAATTTAATTATTGATATATCCATTTTTTTTATAATCATCTTTTATATATTTATATATATTTAAAAATATTGTCTAAAACTTTTAAAATAGATAAGATTAAAGAAATCAAATTCTATTATAATTCTAAGTTTAAAATTTATAAAAATCTTTATTGATTAAAAATCTTTAAATGATTAAAGTAAAATCAAATTACATGTTTATCGCATTTTCAAGTGACACTGATATATAGAGATAATATAAACTTTTTTAAGTGAATTGGGGGTTAAAGCTTCTGTCTGTCCCCAGATGAAGCTTCCTGCAACGCCTAAAGGTGTTTTAAAGCAACCGTCTGTATTAAACTTAGACTAACCATCCAATAAAGTTAGGCTGGTTTTTATTGATAGATTGAAAAGGTAAATATTTAATTAGGATATACATCTATGATTTAAGAAGTTAATCACGAAAAATTATATAATATAATGGAGATTTTAATTAGACGTTCAATGTAAAATATTAAGCCTATATAATAATTATATGTGTTATAATAATAAGTCAATTAAATAATGAATCAATATTGAAAACTTACTTAAATTTAATCTTTAATTATTATAACACATACTATTTCATATAAAACGCCTAGTTGAAATCACCGTTATATTATATAACAGAAATTATGTAGGAAGTAGAGTTGAATAGGCACAAACTCATTTGTATATTTCCTTGAACACTAAAATTTGGAACCCCAAAATCCAGCATTTTGGCTAAGAACTTAATTGTATTTGCTGATTGATTGTTCTTTCATTTCCATGAGGAGTTTGAGTGAGCAAAAGTAAAATCAACTTGGGAAATATGCTTCTTGTGATTGCACTAGTAGTCTCAATTGTTTTTGTAGCAGCTTTCTTCTATAATATTAAAATATTTTCATTAAATATCATTAGTTTTTTTTTTTAATAAGTTTTCATGTAGCTTTTTGATAATAATTTCTCAGCAATGAGTATAAAAATTAAAATATGATTTTTAATTTATTACAAGACTACATATCATAAGAAAAATTTAAATAGTTAGAACTCGAAAAAAAAAATTAATAAATAAACTCTTGTATTATAAATTATATTATATTATATCTCATTACGACTAATCAAACATACTTTTAGTGTTACAAATAAAAAAAAAGGACTGTAATATTATTAAATATAAAGATTAAGAATGAGAAGTGAAATTAATCATTTGAAATCAATTAATTAAAATCCTAAATTTGAATAATGTGTCAATCAATTGTAAGAATATTCTCTATATTTTAGGAATATTTTAAGATTATAATGTATAAATTAGATTAGATTGAATTATACGATTTTATTAATACCAATTACATTCTTTTTCGTTTTAAACATTAGAAAGAATTAATTATTAAATTATAAAAAAAAATATGGAGGGTGTGAATTGTGTTTGAGATGAAGACAAAGTCACACACACAACCACATAAAACAAAATAAATAAATAATTCACAAAGAATTCTCTTTTCACATACCCAGGCTTTGCTGCTAATTTCATTTACATAACCATAATTTTTTACTTATAATTACAATATATACATATTACCACTTTATGAGAAAGTTAGGCATATATATATATATAAATATATATTAGTTCTAGTAGGACACATGTTGAAAAAATTCATCATAATAATTTTTTTAAATGGAAAAATTAACATAATATAAATGATTGATGCATATGATTGTTGGCTTAAATTACATTTTATAATATAATGATAGTTCACATTAATATTAATCATAAAATGTGTATCAAAACCACCATTAATTTGATAAACTATGAAAAGACTAATTAAACTCAAAAATATATGAGAAAATCTATATAATTCTGTTTTTTTTTTTTTTTCCCTCTAGGAAACTATATGATCAAAGGCGGAACCAAGATATTATATTAGAAGAGTTAAAATTAATATAATAATAAATATGATGATTAAATGAAAAAAAAAGGATTAATTATAAAATTTATATATATATATATATATATATATATATATATATATATATATATATATATATATTTTAAAGATTTTAGGATTAAAGTTAATATAATAGTAAATTTGAGGATCAAATTAAAAAATTTAAGGGATCAATTAAAAATCTAAACACTTATATATATGTTTTAAAAAAATTCTAAGAGAGATCAAAATAAAAAATTAGGGGGCCAATTAGAATATATATATATATATATAAAAGATTTTAGGGGAATCATGGCTCATTTTAGTCCTCAATGCCGCCGCTGTATATGATCCTTTTTAATGAATTTCTACAAGAAACTAATCATAAGAGAACTATTTAAATTCTTAATCATAAATCATTAATTAATGGCAAGTAATTTAATAGCCAAACATTTATTTAGTAGTATATAATAATATAGGAAGTGTTTGATAAAGTAATTTTTAAATATACGGTTAATATAAAAAAATAATTATTAAATCCCGAAACGTTATTAATAAGTTATAACTGATAACGAGATTTGTTGATTGGGTGGCAGATTTTATCATAATTAAATTTTTTTAGTTGGTAATTAAATAATATAAATTTTTTTAATTTATTATGTATATATTGATAATAATTAATTAGAATTTAATCAACTAATCAAATATTTTATAATATTATAAAAAAAGGGATCTAATTACACATGTAAAACCGGAAATTTTACATAAATTTTTAGCTATTGATTTGTGTAAAATATATAATAATCTTGCAATCTCTCACACAGTTGTAAGAAAATAAATATAGAATATTTCTTTTTACAGTGCATGTCCATAGGTTGGGAAGTATAGTGCAGGTACGAGATAGAAATGAGTGAGGGAAGGTTATTTTCGTTATTTTATATTAGTAAATGCTATGTAACCTCAAACAATCAGCACTATAATAACTGAAAAAATATAAAAATATATAAAAAGAAATTAAAGATCATAAAGGAAATAACCAATGGTTTGGGCAATTTATGAATTTATGGTTTTTCTTTTTTAAATCGTTAGTCAATAAAATAATAATGAAAAAAGAATATTAAATAGATAGACAAACATTATAGAAAAAAATGTTCTATAAAAGGAACATGTATTTTGTTATAATTATGAGAGATTATATAAGACTAATTACTTTTAAATTTGTTATAAACCATTACATTTCACATAATTAATGAGAAAATTTTAATTTAAAATTTCTAATTTTATAATTATATAAGTGGATCCCTTCTCAATTATGCACATTAAAAAAAAAAAAAAGAAAAATTATATAATCATTGGCCATTAAAAGAGACTAATTGATTTGAAAAAAATAAATAAACATGTTTGAAAGCTATTTTTTGAGTTGCAATGTGACAAACATGTTTTAATTTAATGATTTAGAGATTTTTTAAAAATTTAAAAATTTAGAATAATAGTAATTGATGTCTATAATCTTATCTATTAAAGAAGTTAATTAAAAAAAATTTTATAATATTTTTAATAATTTTCTAATTAGTATTTTAAAAATACTGATTAAGAAATAAAAATTTAAAATAATATTTTTTATTTATCAAAATCTATCAAAATTTCATTTTATCAAAATTTCTTTTTTTTTTTCGTCAAACTCATGTTTATATTAATTAATTTATATTTATTTAAAATAATTATTTTATAATTATATTTTATATAGTATATTCATTAGAAAAATATTTTTTTAAAAAACATATATTAATATATAAAAGAGGATTATAAAGAAATTGGTTATAATGGATAATTTAAATTTTTATCCACTTTTAGAAATAGATATAGATATGAAAATAAATTAAAATAAATTTTTAAATAATAATTTTTTATATACTAAAACTTCTAATAATAAATTATAATTTAATATTATATTAAAACTAAAAAGGTAATTAAATTATAAAATTATATTAAAAAAAGGAAATTATATTAAATTACAGCTAAAATACTCTGGAATCTAGCTAAGCAAAAAAGCCCGCAGACTTGATACTCGTGACTGTTAGCAAATCACCAGCGTACACGTGTGCTTTCTGAATCTTTGCCTTTGATTCTACAACCTTGATTCCTCCCCCATTTTCTATAAGATTCAACACGTGGTTTCATTCACTACCCGCGCCAAACTTGTGAGGAAGCGAGAGAGGCTTTTTCCACCCATTCCCCGATTCCAGCCATTCTTTCCGTTCATCTCTCTCAAGTTTCTATTCTTAATCAGGTAATTATTTAATTTTAATTTTACATGAATCGGTCGACATTTGAGAAAAATAATTTCAAATCTAAATCTGTTTGGTTGCTGAGAAAATCTCAGAGCTTAAGTTTCAATTTTCATAGTTTGAGATCTGACGTAAATACAAATTAATTTAACCATTTTTGGAATAATTATCAGAATGGCAACAGTCGGAGATGAAGGGATGAGAAGAAGAGGTTGTTTGTGCAAAAAAGTCGAATTTATCCCTGCAGGAGAGTCATTTCAAAGCTTGGGAAACTATGTAAGGGCACTTCGAGAGACGCCAATGCGATTTAAGGATAGGCTTCTGACTCGATCTATGGATTCAATTGAGATCAATGAGATCAAGGCTCGGAGCGAGCATGAGATGAAGAAGAATCTAACATGGTGGGATCTTATGTGGTTTGGCATTGGCGCTGTTATCGGCGCTGGAATATTTGTTCTCACCGGTCTTGAAGCAAAGGAGGTAGCCGGACCTGCTGTTGTCATGTCCTACGTCGTTTCAGGCGTTTCGGCCATGCTTTCTGTCTTCTGTTATACTGAGTTCGCCGTTGAAATTCCTGTTGCAGGTACACAGTTTATAATTTTAATTACAATTATCAATAAAAAATTTTATTGTAAAAGTTGTGTATGTTCAAAGTTTTTAAAAATGATTTTTTTTTTATTTTATAATTATTTTTAATTTGATCTAAGTAATCATAAACCTTAATTTTAAGAGGCGGTTCTGAAATGATTTAAAATAAAAAAATCTACATATCTTATATATCTTATTGAAGGATAGAAGATAAAAAAAATACTCTAAAAAAAAAAAATAAATAAAAAATAAACTAGAAAATATATAGCCTTTGGCTGCTTATTTTTTTTTTTAAAGGAAGAGATTTTTTTTTTAAATATATAGCTGGTTTGATTTTGATTTTGACCGATTTAATTTTGATTTGAAATCGGACCATTATTATGTCTAGATACTTAAATCAAACTTGGGTACGTAGCACATGCATTTACTAGTAGGTTATACTAATATAATTTTGGGATATGGTGATACAAAGATTAAGGAATTAAGTATTTAGTTAATTAGATATTATGCTGATACAAAGATTAAGGAATTATTTAGATTATTAGTTATATATGAAAATAATATGTTTTATATTCAGTCAAAATTATGTTTAATCAATTGGTATTTTATTCTTAAATTTTGTTTAATCCATTGATATTTTTTAATTGTGTTTAATTCAATTACGTTGAAAATCTTAGGGCTATAAGAATATTTTTCAAAAGTTTGGAATGTTAAAGCAATGCTTATTTTTATTTTTATTTTTATATGAAATCTATAAGAAATTATTTCAAATAAATTTCAGATAAATGAGAGAAAGTATAGATATATTGGATTTATTGAATAATTTTTCATAAAGATCAATGCTGCGAAAGCGTATTTTTGCTTAATAGTTCGTAATTAGAAATAAATCCTCCATATAATGCTGCTGGGTCTGGGGAGACTTTTTGGTGTCTTAGACGAAGACTGTACAATTAGAAAAAATTTGCTTATATTAAATGCATATTTTTATTAGAAAATATTTAATTACATCTAGTATATATATTCAATTTAATTTAAAATGGTATCACTGTCTTTCTATTATCAAATCAACGAGTAAGAACGAAGTTAAAAATTTCTAAAATTTTTTTATTTTAATATAAATAATTATAAATTATAAATTTATAATTTTATAAGAGTAAAAATTTATTTAAAAGTTCATATTATTAATTATAAATTTGTTTATATTTGATTTAAATTCTACCAAGATTCTAATATGTACACAAATTGTAAATTAATAATATAATATAAACACATTTAATCAACATAATTCTTATGTTGATTTTTTATCTAGTGAAAGAACACCCATAATTATTTTCATTCTAAATATTATCACAAGTAAGACGTACCCATGTATAATTAGTGTAGTTGACTTTGAGTTGGAACACATTAAAAAATATGGTTCTCGAATGACAACAAATTATGCTATCTTATATCTTAAAAAATATATAAGCTGGCTTTTATTTTTGCTTCATAGTTTAGTACAAATTTTATCTTATTAACATTTTCGCTAACTTGAAGTGAATGACAACTTCTTTTGACCAAAATCATGAGTTAATAAGAAATTGATCTTTTGAATTATAATTAAAATCATAAGTTTAGGGTATTTAAGGACAACATATATTTTTTTTATTTTTCAAAAGCTTGGGAGCGTAAAGTGAAATCTATATTAGAGTAAAAAAAAAAAGAAAAAAAAAATACATAAATTATAAAATAATTTGAAAAGTTTGAGGGTGCTGGCAGTCCGAGCGTTTTTTTGCTTAAAGGTCAAAAGTTTGCACAAATTATTTGGTGGTTCAATGCACAATCAATAATAGTTCCGTGCTGCGAGTGGGAAGACTTTTATTACTTAGTTGAAGACTTGCAGTGTACAATTAGTGTAGTATGGGTCTTGGGTGACGACAAATTATTCTATCTTAATAAATATATGTGCTGACTTTTTTGTCTTATTAATATTTTTGCTAACTTGACGGGCATGACAACTTCATTTGACCAAAAATACCAGAAGGAATTGATCTTTTGAATTTATAATAATTCTTTTTATGCACCTGCAGATTAATTTAATAATAAATATATATTTCAATTAAATAAAATAAAATTTTAAAATTTGATTCCCCTTTTATTTATTAAAAAAAATTCAAATTTGAATTCCTATTTATCATGATAATTTATTTTTTATAAGTTATAATTTATTGTAAAAAAATATTTTAAATATAATCTTTTATTAAAATTAGCTTTAGATGCAAAGAAGAAAATTTCGAGATTTACTTTTATTTCAAGATAATATCATAAATGATAATTTTTTTCTCATTTATATATTTTTTAGTTTTGGTAAAGATTTAGTACGAAAATGCAAAAATAAAAATGTGATATTAGAAAAAAACAAAACACAAGGATATGCCATCAAAAGGTTTACCTTCTTTAAGCATAGTTGTTTCTTGCTAATTTGACACAAATCAGAATGCTTATACCTTGTTTATGCTTCTTTTTATTCTCTCTTTCCCAAGAAGAGAAAATAAGTTCTCTCGTAACACATTTGTAAATTAATTATAATGAAGCGTGCTAATATGGTTTCTTTTCCGTTCAGGCGGTTCATTTGCTTACTTGAGGGTAGAGCTAGGCGACTTCATTGCCTTCATTGCCGCTGGTAACATTCTCCTTGAGTATGTGATTGGTGGTGCTGCAGTGTCTCGAGCATGGACATCTTATTTTGCTACACTCTGCAACCACAAACCTGATGATTTCCGGATCATAGTCAATAGTCTTGCTGAGGACTATAACCACCTTGACCCTATTGCTGTTGGTGTAGCTTCCATCATTTGTGTCCTTGCCGTCATTAGCACCAAAGGCTCTTCCCGCTTCAACTACATTGCCTCCATTGTTCATATTGCAGTGATTCTTTTTATCATTATTGCTGGCCTTATAAATGCAGACCCTAAAAATTACTCCCCATTTGCTCCCTATGAAGCTCGAGGTGTTTTTAAAGCATCAGCTGTACTTTTCTTTGCTTATGTTGGATTTGATGCTGTTTCGACAATGGCTGAAGAAACCAAAAACCCTGCAAGAGATATCCCAATCGGTCTAGTTGGTTCAATGACACTGACTACATTGTTATATTGTTTACTAGCCATAACCTTATGCCTCATGGTTCCATACAAGGAAATTGATCCAGATGCTCCATTTTCTGTAGCATTTGAAATTGTAGGTTGGGACTGGGCTAAATACATTGTAGCTGCAGGTGCGTTAAAAGGCATGACAACAGTTTTACTCGTTGGAGCAGTTGGTCAGGCTCGGTATCTTACTCACATTGCTCGTACGCGCATGATGCCACAATGGCTAGCTAAGGTTAATTCAAGAACTGGAACTCCGATAAATGCAACAATTGTTATGCTTGGTGCTACTGCTATTATTGCATTTTTTACGAAGCTATCCATATTGTCCGATCTTCTTTCCATCTCCACATTGTTTATTTTCACGCTTGTGGCATTAGCACTTCTTGTTCGTCGCTACTATGTTACTGGCATAACAACTTCAGCAGATAGAACCAAGCTAATATTGTGCCTTGTAGTTATTCTTGGTCCTTCAATTGCTACTTCTGTTCTATGGGGAGCAGGTGGAGATGGTTGGATTGGATATGCTATTACTGTGCCAATATGGTTTTTGGGTACATTAGCACTTAGTATCTTTGTTCCACAAGCAAGGAATCCAAGTCTATGGGGTGTTCCATTAGTTCCATGGTTACCATCTGCTTCAATTTTCATAAACATTTTCCTTCTGGGTTCAATCGATGCGAAATCGTTTGAAAGATTTGGTATTTGGACTGGTATTTTGTTAGTCTATTACTTCTTATTTGGGTTACATGCCTCGTATGATATTGCCAAAGAATCAACTGGGGATATCTCCAAAGAGATGGAAGAAGGCACACAGTCTGGCAAAGGTAATTTAAAATGATTGTACAAAGGATGGAAGTAGCTATTGTGCTTAATGATATGCATAGTTAATTTATATGTTTAGACCTTTGTATAAATGAATTTCCTTAAGTTTTATGGAATATATTTGAAATTTTATATTTCAAATTTAATATAAATAAAAATATTATTACTTTGATATTTAATGGAATTCAAGATAACTAAATCCAATTAAACCATTTATAAACAATACTAAGCATATGTTTTTTTTTTCCCTAACAGATAGTGGTTAGGATGTAACAAACTATTCAACTAATAGTAAGAATTTAGAGATTTTATTTATTAATATTAAAATAAAAATTGAATAAACTTTAATGAGCTTATGTTGGAGCTCAAATTATTAATATATATGCTCACAATTTTAAATTTGAATTTGACTACATGGAAATGATTCTGAATTCAAATATTTATGGGTTAAGCCTGAAGTATAATTTATAAGTAATTTTGATTCATTTACATCTAGAGAAGACAATAATAGAGTGGGACGAAGATAATTTTTCTTTGCGGAGATCTCATTTCTGACTAGTTTTAAACTATATGTTTTCTCCATTTTTTATTTATTAAAATTTTAATTATAATAAATTATAAATAAAAATATTAATATATTGTACATCAAAATAATAGTGTGAATAAATGATAAAATAACTTTATTTTATTGGTAACAAAAAATATACCTTAATTTTTGATCTGCAATAAGTTATGAGTTATTACATATAAAAAAATGTTATTTAAGATGAGTTCGTTTAAATCCAAAATCTTCGTTGAAGTTGCTTTTGGTTTGGATGAGTTAATAATTTATTTTTTTTATAAAATACAGGGTTTAAATGAATTAGACGAAAATTTTTTCATAAATTAATAAATTATTTTTTGCTAGTATGGCCCAAATCTATCTAGAACCCACATACCTTCATCCTTGGTCAAACTAGCCATAACAGAACGACTCAATCGATTCCTTCTGGAGTTGAACAATATCTATTGTGAACGTGATAGTGTCTTGAATATGAAGGCAAATTAATGAACTCTATTGTGGATTTTTCTACGACATATATAGGACCTTATAATTTTCCCTATTACATACTATATTGTAGAAATTTTAGTTTATAAGTCTGAAATGAATTGATTGAGTCAACAAAAAACAGTGAATTTGTTGCTTGTTTTTTTGGTCAACAAAGTTAATGGGATACGTTATACTAATAATTTTTAAATACATAAATAAATAAAAATATCTACATAATCATATAAATTAATATGAAAAATACCATGATTCAATTAAATAATAAATTTTTTAAATATAATATATGTAGAATTTATTTATCACAATTTTAAAAGAGATTCACTTAATTACAAATATACTATATACAGTAATTACTACTATAAACAGTCCATTTTAACTGCTGATGGATCATACCAATATTTTTAAAATCGAATTGATTAAAGAATCAATAAAAACAGAATATCAGAGGTTTGACCGAGATTAAATCTGTTAAATCGAAAAAAGAGTATATATATATATATATATATATAATTTGACATTTATTATATATACGATGAAAATAAATATAATGTAATTATAACTAAATCAAAAATTTATATAAGATTATATTTATTATAGTGTCAATTCTCTTAATTTTTTTTAACTCAAAATGACGTCATTTTTACTTGATAAAAACAATGTCGTTTTAATAAAAAATTAAAAAAAATAAAAAAATAAAAAAATTAAAAGTTGACCGGCTCAAATTGAATAAACCAATTTGATTCGATTGATTCACCGATTAATTAGCCGATACACCTATTTTTTAATCGATTTTTAGGGGACGAGTTATTTAAGGCTAACCGAAATGATATTTGGTTCGATTATCAATTTTTTCAATTCGATCAGTCGATCCGATCCGATTTTGATAACTATAGATTATACTATTAAAAGTAAAAAAAAAAAAAAAAAAAATAGATAAAATATTATTTAGTTCATGAGGTTTAGCAAAATTAATATTTAGATCCTTATATTTTCAGAAAATAGCAATTAGATTCTTAAGATTTCATTCTGTCACAATAATTGATTATTCATTGATTTTTTTCAAATTTTTTATTAAAAAAATAAATAAAAATAATATATTTTTCTAAAATACCCTCATCTTCAATTTCTAGATTTTTTTTTCTTTTTTTTTTTTCTATTTTCCTTCATTTTTTTCATTTTCTTCCCATTTTCCTTTATAAAAAGTTCACATTCAAATATATTCTTGTTTTTTCTTTACCTTTGATGTTTTTTCTTTTTCTTTTTTTTTTTTTGTGGTTAATTAATAAATTAATTAATTTTGTAAATTTTGGGTTTATTGAAATTAAAAAAAATTAAAATTTGTGTGCAGGTATTGTGATTAGTAAAATTGTGTGGAGAAAGAAGGCTTTAATTATGAAGAAAAGTGAAAAAAGTTTGAGGTAAATTTTAATGAAATTGAATAAAAAAAAGAAAATTTGATAAAAAAAAATGGAGTCTTTTTACATTTTTAATTGTATTTAACGGTCAAATAGACAGAATGACCAGTTGTTGTGACGGAATCAAATATGAGAGGTCCAACAACTACTTTCTGAAAATATCATTGTTGTTAAAATCGGACTAGACTAGCCGGTCGAATAGAAAAAATTACAAATCAATTGATCCGGTCAGCTCCAAAAACTCGTCTCCCAAAAATTGATTAAAAAACCAATGAACTGGTTGAACTGGGCTGGGTTTTCCAATTTGAGTGGATTAAATTTTTTTTAATTTTTTTATTTTTAATCAAAAATAATAAATATCAAATTATATTTAATTTCATCATATATATAATAAATATCAAATTATATATACATATATATGTATATCAGTTTTTTCCAGTTTAACCGATTTGATCCTGGGCGAATCTCTGACCCTCTGACTTACTGTCTTCACCTATTCTTTAACCGGTCTAGTTTTAAAAACATTGAAAAATATAAAAACACAAATATTAATTTCAAAAAACCTCAAAAACTAAATAGTATTTTACCAAAAAATTAATTCTAATAAAACTTAATAATACTATCACCCGATATATAAAACTCTGTAATAAAAGTTATAACTGTTGCGTTTTTTATCATTTCTCTTTCTTTTTTCCTTTTACTCCTCTTTTTGCTTTTCTCTATTAGAGAAAATGGGTACTGAAAAAAAATACAGAAAAAAAGAAATTTTTATTGTTCTGTGTTAATTGTTGTGCTATACAAAACTAAAAATGAAAGCCTATATATAGGCGTACAAGGAACTATCATAAAACAACAATAACATTATCTTTAGTTGATTTTTAGGAAACAGAACATCCCTATTCTAAAGTCAAAAGATATTAGCTAAGCCTTATTCTCCTACCCATCTTTGATCACTAACCAACTTAAAAATCACACTTCAACACTATCCCTTGATTCAAAGTTGGTTATCCCCATTTTTTTTTTCTAAAGTAACTAAATTTTTCAAGAGACAAGGACTTTGTAAGAACATCAGCCACCTGCTCCTCCGTTTTGCAATGCTCCAATTCAATCTCTTCCTCTGCTACTAAGTCTCGAATAAAATGGTGCTTTATTTTTATATGTTTGCTCCTACCATGATGAATCGGATTTCTAGCCATGGCAATGGCAGAAATGTTATCACAGTAAATCTTCACAGCTCCTTGTGGCTTCTTTAAATGTTGTAGTAGCTTTTTGATCCACATAGCTTGACATGCTGTAGCTGCCAAAGATACATATTCAGTTTCACTTGAGGAGAGTGCTACACTTCTTTGTTTTTTAGAAGACCATGTTACCATCCCTGACCCAAAACAAAAACAGTGACCTGAAGTACTTTTTCTGTCATCGATCGATCCTGCCCAATCACTATCTGAAAAACCTATCAACTTTAAGTCTGACTTCTGCTCATACCAAATCCCATAATCATAAGTACTAGCAACATACTTCAAAATTCTTTTGACAGCTCCCAAATGTTGCTTACTTGGACATTGCATAAATCTTGACACTATACCCAGTGAATGTGTAAGATCAGGTCTAGTATGAGTGAGGTACATTAGTCATCCCACTAAGCTTCTGTATCTTCTTCCATCTGCACTTCCTGTGCCATCCATGTCTTTCAACTTCTCATTAATATTCATGGGAGTTTTTTGCAACTTTACAATTATGCATACTTGTTTTCTTGAGCAATTCAATTGCATATCTTTCTTGTGACACAAATATACCTCCTGGTTCTTGTTTCACCTCCAACTAAAGAAAATAATTTAGCAGCCCCAAATCTATCATCTCAAACTTGCTAAGTATCTATTTTTTGAATTCTGAAATTTCTGAATAACATGACCCCATGTAGATCATGTCATCCACATAGAGACAAACTACTAAGTATTTCTCTCCATCTGCTGACCTTACATAAAAGTGGATTCATTATTGCTCCTATTGAATCCACACTCTTTGAAGTATGCATCAATTTTTGTGTACCATGCTCTTGGAGCTTGTTTAAGCCCATTTAGTGCTTTGTGTAGCTTGTAAACCTTTTCTTCATTCCCCGTAACCTTAAATCCTTTTGGCTTCTCTACAAAGGCAGATTTCATATCAAACTAGAATACCTCCCACTTCATTTGAGCAGCAATAGAAAGAATAATTCTGATTGTCTCAAATCTAGCCACAGGTGAGAAGGTTTCTTCAACATCAACTCCATTAATTTGACTATATCCCTTTGCTACTAATCTTGCCTTGTGCTTGAGTATACTTCCATCTGCATGAAACTTAGTGTTATACATCCATTTGAGACCTATAGCTTGCTTTCCTTCAGGTAAATCCACAAGTTCCCAGGTCTGATTCCTTTGAATAGCTTGTAACTCCTCCATCATGGCCCTTCTCCACTCCTCTTTTCCATTTGCATCTTCAAATCTGACAGGATCTATAGCAAATAAAGCAAAGGTACAACTTACATAGATGTTTGCTAGTGATCTCATCTTCCTTGGAGGAGTGATTTCAAGACTACTTTCTTCAGCTATACTTGTTTGATCACTTGAGTTTCTACTTGACCTTTGCGAGCTACTACTGGATCTTGTAGGTGTTGAGTTTGCAATAGTTGGATTTGAGCTTCCTCCTTCTTCATCAATTTGCTCTTCCTCAAGTTCCAATGTTGCTGATGGCCTTTGAACTTTCCCTTCCCAATTCCACTTTTCTCCTTCATAAAAAATGACATCTCTGCTGATGATGACTTTCTTTATTGTTGGATTGTATAGTCTGTAGGCCTTGGATTGTGAAGAGTAACCCACAAAGATGCATTTGGCAGATTTTTCTTCCAACTTGTGTCTTGCCTGAATATTTATTAAAGCATATGCTAGACATCCAAAAACTTTCAAATACTTAACTGAGGGTTTGGAACCATACCACATCTCATAACGAGTTTGATTGTGAGAAGCCAGTGCCTTTGTTGGAGACAAATTGAGCAAGTGTACAGCTATAGTCACAGCTTCTGCACAAAACTCATCAGGTAGGTCTTTAGCTTTTAGCAAACTCCTTGCCATTTCTACAATGGTCTGATTCTTCCTCTCCGCAACTCCATTTTGCTCAGGAGTGTAGGGTGCTATAAGCTCTCTATGGATTCCTTTATCTTCAGAATAACTAATGAAAGCAGCTGAAAGAAATTATCCTCCTCTGTCTGTACGTAGCACCTTCAGTTTTCTGCTGCTTTCTACTTCAACTGAAGCTTTGAATTTTTTAAATTGTTCAAAGGCTTCTGACTTCTGATTCAGGAAGTAAATCCAGTTCATACAGCTATAATCATCAACAAATAGCAAGAAACACTTACTTCCGCCAAGACTTGCTGCTTTCATGGGTCCACAAATGTCTGCATGAACTAGATCAAGCGGTGCTTCAGCCTTCCCTGCATATCCACCTAGAAATGGTCTCCTAGTTTGCTTTCCATACACACAAACTTCACATACTATTTTTTGATGTTTCAATCTGTGGTAATCCTTCCACCATTCCCTTATCTTTCAGTAGTTTCAATCCTGCAAGATTAAGATGGCCATACCTCAAATGCCAGACTTTTGTGGTGCTTTCACTACTGCTTACAAGTGCATAATCTTCTGCTTCCTTCAGCTGTAATGGAAACATACGATTCTCTGTCATGTTTACTTTGGAAATGACCTGCCCCTTCTTTCCGTCTCTAATCTCGCACTTTTCTTTTTCAAACAAAAGATAATAGCTGCCTTCAATCAGCTGACCCACACTCTACAAGTTGTGTGCTAATTCTAGTGCATACAACATGTTGGTGATTTGAATGAACTTCCCTTCCTTTGTTTTAACTGCTACTGACCCTTTTCCTTCAACTTGGATTTTTCTACCATTTCCAAGTGTAATCGTTCTTCTATCTGATTCATCCAGGTCACGAAACATCTTTATGTTACCTGACATGTGGCTGGAGCAGCCACTATCTACAAACCACACATTCTTCTCTCTTTTCTCTTCTCCTACAGTGGCTATGAATAGGTATGCCTCCTCCTCCTGATCTTCCTCTACTTCTTCTACAAAGTCAGATTGTCCCTCTTTGGCTTTGCAATCTCTAGCCAGGTGACCAGTCTTGTTGCAGCAATAACACCTTCTAGTTTCTCCTTGTGCACCTCTGCCTCTCCCTCGATTGTTGGACCTCCCTCTTCCTCTTGTATTTGAGCTTCTGCCATCTGGAGGTACATTGAAAGTTCATATCTGGAAAGGTTTCTCTTCTCCTCTCTCCTTTGTTCTATTCATTCTATCTTTATGAGCTAATAGAGATCCATTTAAGGCATCAAAAGAGAACTTAGAGAGATCTTTTGATTCCTCTATAGCTGCAACCACATGGTCAAACTTCTGTGTAAGGATCCTCAGAACCTTGGTTACCACAATCTCATCTCCAATCAACTCACCGAATGATCTCATTTGGTTTACTTTAGATTTGCACCTGGACATATACCCCTGCACAGGTTCTCCATTATGCATTTGGAGAGTTTCAAATTCCCTTTTAAGAGTCTGCAATCTTACAGTCTTCACTTGTGCAGTTCCTTGATATTCTTGAATCAAGGTATTCCAAGCATCTCGCACTGTATCTGCATCAGCAATCCTGGTGAAGATTGACTCATGTATGCCTTGTTGTATAAAGAACAAAGCCTTTGCATCTTTCTTTTTGCACTCCCTTTTCTTGGCTTCATCTTCCTCAATTTCAGAATACCCATTCTCTACTATCTCCCACAATTCCTATGATTTGAAGAGAGTCTTCATTTTGATCCTCCAGTAGTCAAAATTCTCCCCCTTGAACACAGGGATCATTGCTTGTTGATTCATGTTATTGTTTGCGGCCATTGAAATAGGAGTCAAGAGCTAAGAGCCAAACCTGACTCTAATACCACAATTGTTAGAGAAAATGGATACTAAAAAAAAAAATAGATACAGAAAAAAAATAAACTTTTTATTGTTCTGTGTTAATTGTTGTGCTACACAAAACTAAAAATGAAAGCCTATATATAGGCGTACAAGGAACTATCATAAAACAACAATAACACTATCTTTAGCTGATTTTTAGGAAACAGAACATCTATATTCTAAAGCTAAAAGATATCACTTAAGCTTTATTCTCTTACCCATCTTTGACCACTAACCAACTTAAGAATCACACTTCAACATTCTATTCATCTCAAGAAACAGAATGTGAAAAATAGAAAACAGAACAAAGAAAAGAAAAGAAAGCCGCTTTACAATTATAATAATATGTCTTTCAATTTCTGATTTTCTATTTCTATTACCATACACTTTTTTCAAATCTATATTCTCTTATTCTCATTATTATATATAAATTATTAAATTTTGGTTTTCTCTGTTTTCTCCATCTTTTAATTTTTTCTTCATTCTTTACATATATATTGCAATTGCTCTAACTCTCTCTCTCTATCACTCACGCGCACTTCTTTATTGAGAATGGGATTTAGTTGCACTACTTATTATCTGTTCTTGTGTCAAAAACTTAGCTATATATGTCACCATCTCCTTCCAGTTTCTCTTGATTTCAAGCTCTACCCATGTGAGATTCAAGGCTGAAGGTAAATAGATTGCTGCTGAATTTCTTTTTCTTTTGGTTAATCAGGCTCTAATTCTGATTCAAATTCAAAATTCATATGTATGGAGACCTTTGTGCTTCTTTTTCGTCCTGTTGCCCATTCCGAAGTTTCCGAGTTATCGTAGTCGGAGTTTGAAGGGTAACTTCAAAATCATTTTTAAGAATAACTGAACATGATTAATTTATCAAAAGGATGGACATGTTATTATGGGAAGTAAGAAACCATCAAATCCTGTGCATTGCAGCAGTAGTCATAATTTTCATAGAATCATATATCCAAACAGTTAAACCAGTTTATTGTAGAAAAATTCACATGTAGGCTGTAACAATCTCCTCAATGGTTTGTCCCCTGTCTTGTAAATCACACTTCATAAAAGCTAGAAAAACCAAAGATTCAGCATATGAAATTTCCCATATACACATGATTGTGATGTTACATCAGGCACTGGCATTTAATTAATATTGGAAACTACTTAATCAAACACGTGCAACATAATAGATAAAGACATAAAAGTATATTTAAAAAAAAATTATGTCAAACTAATTTCTAGCAGAGTGGGGAAGTGTAAATTATTAGGTCTTTTTATATCACCAATACCATAATCTCTCAAAGTGAAGCACAAAAGAAACTAAAGAAAAAAGAAAAGAAAAGAAAAGAAAAATCATCTTAAGTTACAAAAAGAATAAATTTCAATGAAAGCACAAAGTCATTGAACGGGGTTTAGAAAAGCAGAAAGAAGAGAGAGACATAAAAAGAAAGAGATAGAAAAATGATGAAGAGTCCACAAGTATTTTCCATAATCAAAAAATATATATTATATTTATTAAGATGTAGAAATAGTAATGTCCTTATATATATATTTGGCAATGCTGTTAATATGCCATTAATATATGTTTACATTTAATAATCAATTTGAATTTTTTGTTTAATTGTGTATTTTATTTTCTATATCATATATTTTTTATTATGTTAAATAATTTATAAAAAATATTATTTATTAAAATATTTAAAAAAAAATAACGTGATGGATAAAAATTGAAGGTGAAATATATAATGAAATAAAAAATTTGGATAATTCAACAATGCTATTAATTTATTTTCATAAATACAATAGTTTTAACTTTCAAGAGTATGTATCAAATGATATTTTAAACTTATGCTATTAATTATAATAATTGTTGTTTAGACTATTCTTAGCTGTGATTTTCAACTATATATTATACGCACCAATCATATAGGTAGTAAAACTAAAACCTGAGGCAACTGGTCTTTCAAAAAAGTCTTTATCAACAAACTGTCCAAAAGTCCAAACTTGTCCGCAACAATAATTCATTTAAAAATATAAATGCAAATAAAATTAAATAATAATAATTAAAGTTTAAAATTCCACAATTTGGCTAAGTCATGATTCTGTTAAATAGATTCTTTCTTAAAAATTAATATAAAAATAAAAATAATTAAATTGCGGAAGCCGAACGCAGATTCCATGATTAATTAATTTATTCACTAATTACTTTGTTTGATGACGTAAATATAATTGACATTTTTTTATGCAAAATAATTTAATTTTCTGGTTCTCATCGACCGAGCAGCTCTTTCTATATAATAACTAGCTATTTGCTCTGTCTTCTTCAAAAACTCACGTTAAAATGGGAGGAAGAGGTGGCGGAGCTGATGATGCCGGCGGAGGAGGAATTCGGCGAAGAAGCTGTTCTTGCACTAAGAATGACTTTCTTCCTGAAGAATCATTCCAGAGTTGGGGAAATTATATGAAAGCGCTTCGTGAAACTCCGATGAGATTTAAGGATAGATTGTTGACCAGATCCATGGACTCGACGGAGCTCCATGAAATCAAAGGTCGGAGTGAGCATGCTATGAAGAAGAACCTTACTTGGTGGGACCTTATTTGGTTTGGAGTTGGAGTTGTGATCGGATCCGGTATCTTTGTTCTCACCGGACTTGAGGCTCGTGATCATGCTGGCCCTGCTATTCTATTGTCCTATGTTGTTTCCGGTGTTTCAGCTATGCTCTCTGTTTTTTGCTACACTGAGTTTGCTGTTGAAATCCCTGTTGCAGGTCTGTCCTTTTTTTTTTCACTCCATATTCCTAATATTCATATTTTATTTTTAAAAAATAAAATAAAAAATAAAATTATTTATTGTGAAAATATTTTCATAAAAATTCAATCAAATAATAGCAAATTTTTTTTTTTTAAAAAAAAAAATCTTGAATTCTTAAGAAATTTAATTAGTCTATATATCAATAGTCTTCTTTGATTTAGGGGTAGTGTTGGAATTGCCTGCAAGACTGTGATGTTAGACATTATCTATTTTGTTGATCAACCACACTTAATCATTTAATTAATGCATAAAAGAATTTTACAATTATATAGCATAAAATTATTCCCTATATCATGCATACACCAAATTCATGAAATAAAATTTTATTATATGATGGAGAATCACACCATAAGAGTATGATAAAATTTTCCTCATGTGAATGAGATGCACATGCATAAATATAAAAAGTTAAATATATTATTCAATGTATATAAAAGAAATTAGATGCATAGAATTTGACGTTACAAAGTTGACTCAACTTACTGGATTGTCTTTTTAATATCTTATACTCTTTTCGTGTCTCGTAATAAATTTTTTTTTATAAATCTAAATTTAATTATTTCATTTTTTAATTTAAATTATATTTTATTTTAATTAAAAAAAAATAAAAATATTTATCATAATTTATGTGAGAAAATTAAAAAAATAAAGAGATTAAAATAATTAAAAAAAATTCTTAATAATTATATATTTTATAATTAAATTATGCGATGAAATAGTATAATCCTAACCATTTAAATTTTCTATGTGACTATATATATATATATATATTTTATTATTAATTTTATTTTATATTTATAATTTTTATTAATTATTTTAAATTCTATACTCTATTCATTTATAAATTTATAAATAAAAATCTTTATTATTTTAAGTCACATCATATATATATATATATATATTTTATAATTCAAATAATATATTACAAAAGACTAAGAAATATTAATTTTCGAAAGATTAATATAACCAAATAATAAGGTTAATACGGTAGATTTGACGAATTAAAAATATTAATTGACATAAACATATAAAAAACTGGTATGTAAATTATATGGCTATCCTTAATGTAAACACAACAAATTCATTTGACAACTTGGCCCCAAAGTCAAATAAGGTGGTGACATTTTATTGACATTTAATATTCAGTTGGCATAGGTAGGAGATTGAGACAAACTCTTGCTCGTGGGCCTGCAAAATTAATGTAGAACTCTTTGAAAGTTGAGATAAAAATGAAAATAAAAAGTAGGATGAAATAAAAGTTATTTTTTTTAATTTAATTAAATCATTAATAAAAAGTAGGATGAAATAAAACTACAATATATTAGTGTACTTAAAATACTCATTAGAAAAATTATTTCTTTAAATCATTATTTCTTTTTTTTTTTTAAATTAAGAAAATAAGACATTTTTTTATTTATTATTAAAAATAATTTTTTAATAGTATTATTTTATTTTTAATAATTAATATTTTTCTTATTCCTTAATAAAAAAAATTAAATTATTTTTTTCTTATTTCATAGATTAAATTTTTTTTTTTTACTCATAAAAAACCTCCAAAAAAGGCGGTAGAGCAAATCATATATTATAGTTTTAAGTTTAGTTTGAGTTTTTTTATAAGTATCAAAATACAGTTTATTTTAAAAATAATTTTAATAAAAGTATTTTTTAATTTAATAATTTTTTATTGTTGATAATCACTTAAATGTTACCAAAATCTTCCCAAAATCTTGCAAAGATGATAAAAGTTTGGATAGATCGATGGAATTTCTCACATCAACTGTAAACTAATTTTATCAAATTGAGATATATTATTAAGGAGAATATTCTATCCTAAAACAAAGACAATTCTGAATTTCTAATATTCTATTGATAATACAGTATGTGGTCCAGAAAAAAAAAAAAAAAAAAAGCTGTATAGATATTTTTTGTGATTAATTAGGAGTAATTAATATTACTATATGACATTGCCATATTATTAAAATTAGCCATAGAATCAATTGAACTGACTTAAAGATTGATAATTCAGGAGGATCATTTGCTTACTTAAGAGTGGAGCTAGGTGACTTTGTAGCCTTCATTGCCGCCGGCAACATTCTCCTGGAGTACGTAATCGGCGGAGCAGCAGTGGCTCGATCATGGACATCTTATTTCGCCGCTCTCTGCAACCATCAAGCCGATGACTTTCGAATCATGGCCCACAGCCTTCCAGATGACTATGCCGATCTAGACCCCATTGCAGTAGTAGTTGTTTCAATAATTTGTGTCCTCGCTGTTCTTAGCACCAAAGGCTCTTCTCGCTTCAACTACATAACCTCCATAATCCATGTTCTCACAATCATCTTCATCATCGTTGCAGGCCTTGCAAAAGCCGACATAAAAAATTACACTCCTTTTACACCTTATAACACTAAGGGAATTTTCGTTTCTGCAGCTGTTATTTTCTTTGCATATGTTGGATTTGATGCTATTTCAACAATGGCTGAAGAAACCAAGAACCCAGCTAAAGATATCCCAATAGGACTCGTGGGTTCAATGGTAATAGTCGCAGTGGCTTATTGTTTACTAGCAGCAACCTTATGTTTGATGGTTCCATATCAGCAAATTGATAGAGATGCTGGATTTGCTGTAGCATTTGAATATGTTGGTTTGGGTTGGGCTAAGTATATAGTTGCAGCTGGTGCTTTAGAAGGTATGACTACTGCTTTACTTGTTGGAGCGGTCGGTCAAGCTCGATATCTAACTCACATGTCTCGAACTCATATGATGCCACCATGGTTTGCCCATGTTAATGGAAAAACGGGAACTCCTGTCAATGCTACTGTTGTAATGATGGTAGCTACTGCTGTTGTTGCTTTTTTTACTAAGATGGATATTCTTGCTAACCTTCTTTCTATTTCTACTTTGTTTATTTTTATGCTTGTGGCGGTGGCTCTTCTTGTTCGGAGATATTATTCTACTAGTGTTACAACGGCTGCGAATCGTGCTAAGCTTGTAGTATGCTTATCACTAATTATTAGTTCTTCTATTGCTTCAGCTATTTATTGGGCAAAAAGTAGTGAACATGATTGGATTGGTTATTTTATTACCATACCAATTTGGTTCTTGGCTACATTAGGACTTAAGGTTCTTGTTCCACAAGCAAGGGAACCAAAATTATGGGGAGTTCCATTGGTACCTTGGTTGCCTTCTGCTTCGATTCTTATTAATATTTTCCTTTTGGGATCAATAGATGCAGCATCCTATGAAAGGTTTGGGATATGGAGTGGGATTTTGTTGATATACTATCTATTATTTGGATTACACGCTTCTTATGATACTGCCAAAGAGTCAGAAGAGAATAGGGTTGGCCATGAATGGAAGAAAATGGAAGAGGGTGGTGGTGTTGTGTCTTCACAATCTGCTTTAGGAGATGTAAAGAGTACTAATAATGATGATTCTACAAATCCTGTTAAAGGGTAGAGAATTGCAAATGTATTTATGCGATGAATAATTTTTATTATTCATTTTCACTAGTGCATGTTATTGTAATTTGTGTTAATAAATGAATTTCAAGTTACTTGCTTTGTTATTTATAGCTCAGCTGTTAAATTAAAGCAATTTATGAAACCATACTTATAAGCACAGTCTAGATTAGAAACTTAATTGAAGAACATGTTAAACTATGCACCACGTCAAACTTTCAAAGTTTGGGCTGTAATATTGTGTCCATTCTATTAGATATGGTTGGAAGTTGCAGATATTTCCAAGATGAATGCAAGAATTTTAAAAAGATAGTGAAATAAATTTTATGAATTTTAGGAGGGGTACCATAACAATATAATTGGAAAAAAAAATGAAGGAAATTGGAAAGGAAAATGAGAAAAAATAAAGGAAAATGAAAGAAAAAGAAAAAAAGTGAAGGAAAATGAGAAATAAAATGAAAATATAGGAACTAAAGAATTGATTTTTCAAAGTAAATGAATTATTTTATTAAATTAAATTGTCATTCACCCTAAAAATTGTTAAAATTTAGAGAATACGTCCCTCACCACTGTCTAAATCTGTTTCCAGTTATCCTCGTCAATGCTATTGAAGTAGATATCCACCGTATCTTTGCTAACTAGCTAACTCTAATTTTGAAGGTTTCCACTGCCTGCAAAATGCAAATATATATTGGAAATTGAATAAATATAAAAAGATAAAAATCAATGGTCAGTTATTCAAAATAAATATTATTTTATAGATGGACTTAAATAGGTTTATTAAGAAAAAATGAAAGATATAATATGCAATGCAATAGTACTTATGAATTATGATATCTTTGGCTTTTTGTCTTTGTCAAATATAGCATTGCTCTTAAACCCTCAACGAATATTTGTTATTTGATAATAATTAATAAAAAATTATTTACAGTAATAGTAAAAAATAATCTCTTGTTTATGAATAATCAGTATTTGATAATTTTTACCTCGTATAGATCACTGTCAGCATTTGCTCTGATAATATTACACGAATTAGACGTTGAAATTTTTTAAAATTATATATCATATATGATATTCAATTCAGCTTAACTCAATTTAGTCTTAATTTTAAAATTAATTAGAGCCGATAATATAAATTTTTTATTTTTATTTTAAAATTATATATCATGTATGATAGAAAAAAAAAATATTGATTTTCAAGAATTAATTAAAATATCGTTTCGTTTAATTATTTGTAGCAATGGTTAGCTGTAATTATTACTGATAATTATTAATTGATAGTTGATAATTGTTAGCTCATAACTGATTATTGTAAGTATTTAATTAAATTATTATTAATTATTAATTGGTAATATATTTAATAATGATTAAAAATAAATATTAATATTTATTTTTTATTTAAAAAAATAATTTAATATTTTTATTTAAATAAGTCTGAACTGTTTAAAAAAATTTTAAATTAAATTTTTTATAAAAATAACTGTTTAATTATTTAAAGTTAATAGTGATCACTAACCAAATAAATTTAATATAATTATTGGAAATAAAAAATTTAACGGTTGTATTAAATTTTTTTATTAAACATACACTAAATTATTTTTAAAATAGCAAGATTCGTGTGTGTGAATGCGCCTGAAAACAGCAAGATTAAAAACATCAAAGTACTAAAGTTTTTGAAATTACTGATCTAAGGGAAATTTTAAGACTTGTTGGACTAGCTGACTTCATGGAGAATATTGCCTTAGTGATCCAATTTTCTGCTTTGTTTTTCACCTCTTTTTCTTATAGTAATAAAAAAATAATTAAAATAATATAGTGAAGAACAATTGAATATATAACTTACAATAACATATAACACATGTAAAATTAATTAAAAATATTTGTATATAATATGAAAAAAGTATAATAAAGATCATTTGTATACTTGCAAGTGATAATAAGATTTCCTCAACAGTATCTTTTGAGAAACATTTGTTAATAATCTCCAACTAATTAAAAAGAAAAATTATTCAAAATTTATGTGCACAATCTACTTATAATTTAATCGTGATATATAAATATATAATTCAATGTATTGTAATAAATAGTAAATTCCAATCTTACTTAATATTTTCTTATATTATATAAATTAATATGATCACCTCTTATAAGGGCTATCTTCATTTCTGTTTGGTTTTTGTGCAAACTTGTTAATAGCTTCATAAATTGCTCTTATATGATCTAATGATTTTAGTGTTTGGACTGCATTTTCCAAAGAAGGCAAATCCTATTAACATTGAAAAATAAATAAATAAATAAAAGTTACATGATATGATAATCTAATATTATAAATACAATTTTTCAAAAAATATATATTATAAAAATTTAATATGAATATAATAATGATTTATGTTAATTACCTAAATTAATCAGTAATAAATTTACAAAAATTTAATAACTTAATTCCTGATTTACGAATTCATACAGAAATTATAAATTTTATGAAATAATAAAGTAAAATATATACGAGTAAAAATAGTTGCAAATTAATTAAATATATTATTAAAACATGTTCTAAATTATTGACTTACCAGCAAGTAAGTAGTCCAAGGTAAATTGTACCTCGTAAAATCTGGCTCCAAAAACACAATGTTAAGGGATGTTTCGCTGAAAACAGAATTTTGAAAATAATATTTTTAAAAAATTATTATATCTAATTTTTTTTTAAACTTTAAAATAGTATTTTATTTTTACATTTAAACACTAAAAAAAAAATTTAAAACTTTAAAATATTGTTTATATGTTTATTTTAAATAGATGAAAACAAATTCTAAATTGCATAATAAATTGTTAGAATTGTAATTTTGATCAAATGAAATAAATTTCATTAGCAGTATAATTGGAAACATCAAAATGCAAGAATTCAATTTAATTAAATTTTAATCTATCAATTCTTATTAGTGGCAATAAACAGGTTGGATAGTTTGAATTTTAATTAGATTAATTATGATATTACTTTTATCAGGCATATCGAGTTCTAAATGTTAAGTTTAGGAATTTAATGAAGATCAAATCCCCTGTGATATTAATTTTTTTTTTTTTAATTTAAATTTTGTTAACTTTTAAATTAGATGAAATTAATGTTAGTCATAAAAAAAGTCCAAAGGAATCATATTTGAATAAAAAAATACATAATTTAAATAAATATTTACAAGAAAATCTAATTTTTTTAACATTAAATATTTCACTCTACTTGATAATTTTTTTTGATAAATTATTATTTAATTCTTAAAATTTATTATAATTAATATTTTCAATTTTTTATTTTAAAAAATTAATTAATTAATTTTTAATATTTAATTTCATCCCTCTATATTAATTTTTCAGTTTAATTTTTTATTAAAATAATTAAAAATAACTAAAATATATATTTTTATTATATTATAATATTACAATACCTAAACTACCCTTAATTTTCTTTCCCATCAGTCTTCTCCTAAATAGCTGCAAATCACGCCCCTTCTCCTAAACAGATTACCTTTTTATTTGTCTATATAATCGCTTTTATTACGGGATCGTGCCCGCTACAAGCTGCACAAGTCACAACCTATTGGTCAATTGGTTGGCGTGATCATCAAAGGTTCACCATTGGATCTGTTTGTATACGCGTACGTATATTGAATGAAAATTCTATTTTGTTTTCGAAGATTAGTGGGATCAACACGGTGGTGAAATTTTTGGCCACTTTCAATAGGAATCGATTGTCTTTGGTCCAGTAGACTGTTTCAGTTTTTTGCTAGCTCACCATCTTTTGAAGGGATTTTTTCTGGGTTCCATTGTCTCTCGAGAGACAAGATTTAATGAAATTTGTTTTTTTTTTTTTTAAATAGACTTGTTGATATAATAACGGTGGACAATATAATATCTTAATTCTTTATTTTGTCAGTCCCTTTAGTGATTGCTCTCCTCATAATTTTCTGGGTTTCTTGTTTTTTTTTTAGGAGAAAGGAGGGTAGGAAAAAAATAAATAATAGAAAGTTGAAATTTAAAGAAAAATGAAAGTCATTTTATAAGTATTTAATAGGTAATGAGACGAAATGATTAATATGAGTGATAAAATTAAATATTAAAAATCAACTAATTAATTTTTTAAAGTAAAATAATGCAAGTAAATAGTAATTTTTCCTTTTTTCTTAAGATTTTTATGTGATAAATGATAATATCTTATCATTTGAATTTAAATTTTATAATTTATTTCTAAATATATATAATAATTTAAATATATTATTATTGAATTTAAAAATTAAGATAATCTTTTTTTCACCATCAATAAAAGAAAATAATATAATAAATTTAAAAGTTCAATTTTTTTTTATTAATAATCAGTTTATATTTACACACAATTATTAATTAATATAATATTTTAAATTAATAAATTTTTAAGTGATTAGAAAAATAAAAAAAAATATTTTTAAAAAAATGCTTTTTAATTGAATTTTAAAGGCATCATAATTCTATTATCCCTTACAAATTTAAACTGACCTAATCCCAATAATATGTAACATGCTCCCTGTATCATATATTCACCTTCTCATAGCTAAGGATTTGCTTAGCAATGCTATTTTAAAGAAAGATTTGTTGAAAAAGAAAAAAGTTATTTCAAAATAAATTAATTTAAAAATGTTCATTAGCAATATCTTCCTTAACTTTTGTTTTTAGGAACGGTGAGGTATCCGAAAGTGTACGAGTCCGAATTTTCAACTAATTAAAATTCAGATTAAGTCGATTGACAAAGAAATAAAACTCTATAATCATTAATAATTTATAATTATGTTATTTGTTAGGCAACTTTCATCAATATAATTATTCTTAATTTTATTTTTTATAATAAATGAAATTAAATTAACTTAATTGTGCTATTTAATCAAATGGACTCTTATGTTATATTTGGTTTAATTCTACCAAATAATTCATTTAATTTATAAATAAATTCTTATATTTGGTATATTAAATAATAAATATAGAATTCATTTTAAGTGAAATGAATATTATTATTGATATAATTCTAAAATTTATTTAAATATTTTACTTAATTAAGAATATCTCTATAAGTATATTATTTATTTACTTATTTTCTTTTTAAAAATTTCATATTACATTAATAAAAATATAATTATTTATAATTCAATTTAATATTTATCAATTATACCATTTTATATACACTATTTTTTTAAAATATAGTCTTAGCTATAAATAATTAAATTTATTAAGAGATTTGTACTTATGTAAAGATTTGAATAAAAAATTAATTAGCTACTTCTGGTTCTTCCTATTTTAAGATATTTGATTATAATATTATGATATTAAATTATAAATATTATAAATATAGTTTGTTAAAAATTATTCAACCACAATTTCAAACCAATATTTAAAAATTACAAGATTTATAGTTGAAATTTTGAGTTGTAGTTAAATTAAAAGTATAAAAGTAATTAAAATATAATTTAATAATTAATTTTTATTTTAAATATAATTTATTAAAAATTATTTAATCATAATATTTAACTTTTACTTAAAAAAAAATATTTTGATGGAGTCGAAGTTTTGAATTATAGTTAAATTAAAAAATAAATGTACCTAAAATAATTAAATAATTAATTTTTTCTGGATCTAAATTAAGTGGATCTAACTTTCACAGTGATTAAGATCGATAATTATAAAACTAAAGATTTAACGTTATTTACCATATCTGGAAAAAAAATATCATTTTAAAATATTTATAATTTATATTTTCTGACATACGGATTAAGAAATTATTAAATTATTAAAATTTTAAAATAAAAATAAAATATTTTTATTTTAATATAAAAAATAAAAATAATTAAGTAAATATTTAATAAAAAATTAAAAAAATAAATATGTTCTTAAAAATAAAAAATTACATATATTAAAAAAAAAAGAAAAAAGTCATTTTTAAAAGGAGTTTGAAATAATCAGTTCATAAAAAAAGAATAAAATATTAAAATTAATAAAGGTATTCTAGTCTTTTAAAATATATTAGTTTAAAATTATAAAATTTATTTAAAAATACTAAATATTTTGATAGGATTATAATTATTTCTAATTCTACATATTTAATTATTTAAAATTTTAAATAAATTTTAATTTAAAATAAATATAAAATTATAAATTAATAAATGAATTCTATAAAATTTTATGAAATTTGGTAATAGAGAATTCTAAAATTTAATCAGATTTCAAGAGAATTGATAGACTCAATTCCCTCAACCCATCTATATCATATTCCTTATGCTATGCAATGTTAACCTATTAATTAGCATACTAACTCCAAAATAACTTGAATGGAGTTTAACCTATTAATTAATTAGCAAACTAACTTGAACAAAATTTTAATATAATAATTATGTATATTGCATTTATCATCTAAATTCAATAAAAAAAAATTATTGAATATAGCTCAATTATCTAGTTGTAGCTCCCTAAAGCTCCTCTTGACTAACAAGAAGGAAAAATATTTAACTTATTTTAAATTATATTTGTTGTATTAAAAATATTTTTTCTTTTATAATTAAATATTAATCTCTTGATTTTCATTCTCACTTAATTTTTAGAATAATAATAATAATTTAAATTTCATTTCTTATTGTATTTATATCATAATTTGTCATTGTAAATGAATTGTAAAAATATAATATTTTATATCAACAATCCGCAGTCTTAATAAAAAAAAACACAAATCACGTGCAATGCGCATGCTAAAAAAAAACTAGTAATAATAAGAAGAGGAAGACGAAAATTACCTTATTAAGTTCCCTCTTGAAGTTGGGACGAGAAGCCATATTATTCTTAGCCATAGCCATATAAAGATGTTTGGAGTAGAATGAAACTCAAGTGCCTCAAATTTCATTTGTTTACTCATGGACATGCCAAGTAAATATTCTTAATTAGTTGATACCTTTTTTTTAATTCCATTTTCTTTGGGATTTTTACAAAAATATCAAAAAAAAATTAAAAGTTTGATTTTTATTGTTATAAAAATATATTTTTTTTAAATATTACGTATTTAAAAATATTTTTTTTTAAAATATGATATATATTAAATATATATTAAAAATTATATTTTTAAAATATAAAATGATAAAATAAATAAAAATAATAATTAAAATGAAAAAAAAATTATATATTTATATAATTTTTTCATTTTCTTTGTCCTTTCACAAGATTGAGGATTTGCTGCCCAATCCATGAAGTAAGTGGGCTTAAAAGGCAAATATTTTCATTTTGCCCAACCTATATGGGCAGCACTTGTAGGCTTTTTTATACAAATTGGCAAAAATCTTGAGAATATGTTTGACAAGTGGCATACATATGTTAGTACAAAAATTGATCTAACTCTAAAAAAAAATTATTAAGTAATACGAAAATATATTTATCTTATTCATATAAAAATATATTTATATGAATATAAATTTATTTTTATTTTAATTATATTTTATATTAATAAAAAAAATATATTTACATCTTATTTAATAATTTATTTTTTTATTTTTTACTAAATTTATCTTATATTTGTCCTGAGTTTGAAAAATATGAATGTTTTAATGGTTTCATTTTATTTTATTTTGTCTCTTGTGTTAAGTACAATGGACCAATTTCCAAGTTGCCAACTTGCCTATGTGTTTAAATAGAAGTTTAAAAATTAGTTGATACAATGACGCTCTTACTTTTAAGAATTCACTTTTATACAATTAGAAATAATAATTTAATAATTTATCTACAAGTATTTTCAACAATTTCTAAAAGAAAGTCAAAGAAAGCTTTTATCAATATTCACTAGACAATGTTTACTAACAAGAGAAACACTTATCAATGTTTTCACAAATTCCATTGAAATCAAATTGAGATTAAATCGGATATAATCAAAACATGTGTTTCATGTTATTGATTGTTTTATTAATTTCTAAATATTTTATTTTTATTACAATATGAACATATATATAACTTTTTACGGTAATTACATTTAATATAAAACAATTGAAAGTCTAGAAAGGTTTATTTTTTTTGTTTTGAAAAATTAGAATAGCTTTTTATTAGTCTGACTTCCAAAATTTTCAAGAGAAGGGACCAAGTTAGCTAATAAATTTAAATTTTCATAAGCATTAAATTGTCCTCACAAATACTGCGAATGGGTGCATTTTAACCACGTTTAAAAGCGTGGTGGCTTAGATGCAGCATAAAGCTTTCAAAATGATGCCTCTTAACTACGTTTGGCCAACTATAAAAATAGGGTATTTTATATTTTTTTTTTAATTTTTAATAAAAAATAGTAAAAAAATAAATAAAATGACTAAATATAATAACAAAATTAAAGTATCACATGGACTAATTAATTGATTTCTTCAAAAGTAAAGACTTAATTAATGAGTTTGTCGTTGGGCTCTATATCATGTCCCCAGGGACTATAAAATGAAATCAATTACTTTAAATACGCTCATCTCCAAAATAAGCTCTCTTTTTTTATATTTTCTTTTTTTTTTTATTTAACTAAAATTAAAATATTTAAAAATATATATGAATATTTTTCTATATGAAATATTTATATATAATTTTTTTATTTTTTGTATATTTAATATAAAATTAAAATAAATAAAATTAATTTGTATTTAATTAAAAAAAAAATTGTTTAATTATTTAATTTATTTTTCTTTTATATATTTAATTAAAATAATTATTTTTATGTATTTAATTAAAATTAAAATAATTAAAAATATATATTTTTTATCTTATTATATATATATAAGGCCCTTTTCGGTTATTTTTTTTTAAAATTTAACGGAAAAAATTTAAAAATATATATATAAAATAATCAAATTCATTGACGAAATTAAAATGTAAGAATTAATTAATTTGTTTCTTAAAAAGTAAGGATGATTTAGTTAACTATAATAAATTTTAACAATTAAATAGTAATTTATTTATTATTTTTTAAACCATATGAGGCTCAAGACAAGTCAAAATAAAGTAAATGTTAATTTTTGATAAGATTTTTAAATTTGAATAATATTAAGGTGTATCTTAACAATTAAAAACGAAAAATGAGTGATGTGCTTTGCAAAATAAAAATAAAGATTATGTTTGAATCTTATCCCAAAATTTTCAAAATAATTAACCCCTTTTTTTTTATATATAGTGTTATCAATTAACCACATTTCAAAATGTAGGCAGATCTAATTATTTAGCCATCAATTAATCACGCAATAAAACGTTGTAAAATTTGTTAACATTTAGAAGCGTGGGCATATTAGCATGGATAAATAGTTACCTATCGCTTGGTTGAAGCGTGGCAAATTCGTGTCCACATCTCTTTTAACCATGCTTTACACCATACTTAATGCAAGTGTTGGAATATATTTTGCCACGCTTTAAAGTGTGGTTAAATGATATTTTAAGCCTGGGCGAAGACTTTCAGCTATTTGAGCTAGATATTCATTCTTACACGTTTACTACACAATATTACTTTATATATTTACAAATAAAAAAATAATCATAGTAATTACCTCATAACAAATCTATTATTAATTTAATTACTTATGCTTCAACCGTGATCTATTATTAATGCAGATCTAGCATGGTGGCAATGGGGCAATTGCTTCCATTGGCCATGGAATCTTTGTGTAAATGTATATGTACATGTAACACCTTAAAATACACCATAATTACCAGATAAAATTTATCCAATTTTGATCTAAAACATTTGAAAAAGTTCACTATACAACTAGCTAATATTACAGTCAATATGAGCTAATTTTACAGTAAATATGAGATATTAAACACTGACAAGTGAATAATTATAGAACTAAAATAATGTTAGAGGATGATGAAAAGAAATAAAGAAAAAGTGAAAAGAAATGATGGAAAAATAAAGAATGAAAAAATCATAAATAAATGAAAAGTAAGGGACAAATTAGAATACTGTGTTTGAAATTTAATATCTTACCCATAACAGCATTAAATGAAATACCAGTAAAAAATAAGTCTAAACACTCCCCTAATCAATAATTGAAACTGAATATATATTGTTTTAATTTTTATACTGAATCTTGCCAAATTATATATAAATTCTCGTAGACTTTAAAATTCCTCCATAAATTATAAAATTTCACTTATGAACTCTAATTTATTAAATTATTTATTTCATTTTAAGATAAACTAAATTAAAATTGATGAATTAAAGAAAGATTGAAATTGTAATAAAATTAAAATCAATAAAAAAATTCAAGAATGACATATGTGTAAATAAAAAAATTTTATAATGGTAAAATGGTAACTACACTATTTTGGTGGGACCTACACCTAAATATCATAAATCACTAGAAAGTACCAAAATTTTCCATGTTCTTCTTCATTTCCTTGGCTGGCCGAAAATCACACTAAGCAGTACTCCAAATTTCTCCTCATCTTCCAACAAGATTTCCAACAAGCAATATAAGATTCTAAGGTAAAATTCTCTTCTCTATTTTATAATTTTTTTCAAATAATTTATAATTATAAACGATTGATGAGTTAAAATGATAAATATGTAGCAAGAAACATGGAAAAACTAGGGTCAGATATTATTGAATGCTAAATTGAAAATTTTTGTATTTAGATTAAATCTAGAACAGAAAGTTACACCTATGATTTTATGGGCTCAGGAAAAGAATTTGGGAAAGTGAAAAACTTGAAAATTATAGTTTTAGATTTTAAATATATACCTATAAAACAATTTGGTAAAATTCAAAGTGAATGATAAGATATTAAGCAATAACTAAGACTGACTCTGATAGAAAGTTCAACAGAAAATGCTACTATATTTTGATGATTTGAGTATCTTAAAATTCGAATTAGGAAAAATATTAAGTATAAAATATATTCATTTATATTTTATTTAAGTTCATGGAAAATGGTTTTAGTATTAGATATATATATTAGGAGTTATAATAAAATTAGTAAAGACTGCCCGAATGAGAATTGCAATTCAACAAGGCTGGCAGTAGAGCTAAATTCAAATAGTCACTATAAATTTATATTGTGCTTGAATCAATATGAAACTTAGATATATTTTTAGTTTAAGTAGAGAGAAAAATCAAAGTGATTGGATAAATATATCTCAAGAAAAAAGAAAAAGAATTAAGGATGCCACAGATAAAATCTTAAACTTTAAAACCTTAAAATTTAGAAAAAATGTTAATTCAGTTAAATAATTAGAAATTATACTACAATCAATTGTTAATATGATGTTTAATTAAATTCCTAAAAATGCTCTTTTTTGCTTTTTTTTTTTTTATTTTAATTTTTTATATATTTAATTTAAAATTAAAATAAATAAAAATACATTATATCTATAAAAAATATTTTTTATATTTAATTAAAATAATTAATTTTCTATATTTGATTAAATTAATTACTCTTTGTGTTTATTTAATTAAAATAACTATTTTTCTTATATTTAATTAAAATAAAAATAATTAAAAAAATATATTTTTCTTTTATTTTATATATATATATACAAAGCCATTTTTATTTACCCATTTTTAGTTATTTTAATTTTTACTAAATATACATAAAAAGTAATTATTTCAATTAAATATACAAAAAATAATTATTTCAATTAAATATATAAAAAGTAATTATTTTAACTAAATGTAAGAAAAATAATTTTCAATATGTGAAAAGTAATTTAATTTATTCTAATTTTAAATTAAATATAAAAAAAATAATATTAATTAAATATTTAAATAAAAAATAATTATTTTAATTAAATAAAAAATTATTTTATTTATTTTATTTTTATATTAAATATAAAAATTGAAAAATAAATGAAAAAGCAGGAGCATTTTGAAACTTATTTTATTTTATTTTTATTTTTAGTATATTTTTAATTTTTCTATGAATATTTAATTGAAAAAAATATTTTTCTATATATTTTAAATATTCATTTATTAAAAAAGAAAAAATAGAAAAATTTAACGAAAATATACTTTAATCAAGGAGAGGGAGTATTTTAGAAATTGTTAATTTCCTTTATTTTTAATTTTTAATAGAAAATGTGAAAAGGTTGTATGGAATGATTAAATATAGGATGAAATTAAAATATAAAAATTAATTAGTTAATTTTTTAAAAAATAAAAATAAAAATATTAATTAAATTAAATTTTAAGGACTAAAAAATAATTTATTCTTTACAGGACTATGAGTGCTAACCATACGAAGTTGTATTCAATTTATATTAAGGGTATTTTTCTTTTTGGTAAATTACTCTTTTGTTTATGAGGTTTGATCAAATAAATATAATCGCTTTTAGTAGGTATTTAACAAATTTTTTTTATAGTTGTTAATCTTTTTATTTGCAACATGTTATTAGGTAGTTATATAGCAACTGTTTATAAAAATTTTAATTTATATTTTTTAAAATAATTTTTTTATTTAAATAAAAAACTAAAATTTTCTTTTAAAAATAATATTTAAATAAAAATAAAAATTAATTTTTATCTTTAATAATTATTAAATATATTAATAACAACAAATAATAATTTTATTAATTACTTAGCAATAATCAATTATCAGTTACAAGCAATCAAATGAGTCTAAGTAGTCTTTCAGTTTTATTTTCATTAAATCAATTAATATTTTTTTTATTCTGTTAAAAATAAATAAAAAAGAAAAATAAATAAATAATTAGTTCGTTAGATCTTTTTATTAATATATATAACTAACCTATAAAGAAAAAAAGAAGTCTACAAGCTTTAGTTGTAGATACTGTTGGTAAATGAATTTAGGTCAAATGCAACTAATTCCATAAAGAAGATCAATTCAAGCATACATTTCCATTTCATTTAACAAGTTTCTGAAATAAAATCATAGATAAGAAATATTGAATATGATAGACATGCAAGTTTAGCATAGAGAAGTAAACAATGAACACATTAATATATGATCAACAACAGAAAACCATCAAACTAATTATGCAAGATTACATATTAATTTGCTTTAATTTAATTAACACATAACTAAATATCCTTAATTACCAACACAAATATAAATAGAAGTCCTTATTTATTCTACTCTACTATTTAAATATTTATAACTTTAATTACTTGATTTCAAAGTCTTGATTGCAATATCATGTCCATAGACTCAGTATCCTTTGTATTAGATCTGTGAGGAAGTTGTAGGTATTTCCAATTGTCATCATCAATGCCAGTGAAACAACGAGCCACCATATCCTTGCTCACTAGCTCTAATTTTGAAGGTTCCCACTGCTTGCATTAACAATTTTGAATTAATATTGTAGTAGTGAGTCTCATTAATCTGTTTATTATGATTTTATCATATAGTATCAACTGAGATTAAGTTAAAATTCAATAGAATTGAAATGAGAGTTCATATATAATTTAACAAATATCTTAGTATATGTTTGATATTGCAGTTAATTTTTTTTATTTTATTTAGAGTTTAGAAAATTAAAACTTAGAAAAGCAAAAAAAAAATTAACTTTTCTGAAACTATAATTTATAAAAGTAGCTAAAAAATTAAAGAAAATATCAAAAACACTATTTTTAAAAGCAGCTCCAAACTATTTACTCTAAATAAACAAATATATATAAAAAAAAAAATTTAATAAACAATACATACATAATGTAGAAATTATGTGTTTATATATATATTTTTCAATTTGGAAGTATTAAATCATATAAAATAATTGAATGAAAAATTGGGTATGCAAATTAATCATATATTCATTAAATATAAAAATTATAAATGACTTATAATAAAAAAAAATAATCCAATTTAAATAATTCATGTAATTTAATGTTATAAAATTGAATTTATTATAAGTTAAAAATTAATACTTTTTTTTATAATTGGACTTGACTTAGTTAGATTCTACCTTTCTAAACTCTTGGACCCCAAACTTTAACAGAAAGTTTTTCAAAAATTAAAGAAATATTTTTAAATACATTTTTTATTCACCCCTTCAAAATAAAAGGGAAAATTGCTAAGAGTAATAATTTACCATTAAATGAATTGTAAAGAACAAATGAAAAATAAAAAGCAGTATCTATTACCTTTGGTTTTTTGTCTTTATCAAGCAACATTGCTCTTGAACCCTGAAGAGGATATTGAATAATGAGGAATATTCAAGATAATTAAATTGTATATATAACTCTTAATAGTATATTATACCTCATAAAGGTCACTACTAACAGTTGCTCGGAGAATATTGCAACAAATTGTATATTCACTGATGAGACATTGTTTTAAATTTTGGATTCGTCCTTCTCTTACCTGAATATATATATATATATATATATATATATCAAGAAGCATAATTTTCATTTATATAGATTAGAAACTTATATCAATTTTCGAGAACTATATACACTTTGAAATAACAAAAAAGTTAGTAAAATATATTGACATTATAGAAATTACCGATCTAAGGAAAATTTTAAGGCTAGTTGGACTAGCTGATTTCATGGAGTTGATTGCCTTTATAATCCAATTTTCTGCTTTATTTTTCATCTCCTGTTCCTACGATGAG
>CANXYC010275588.1:0-16399 GCA_948193065.1 Aleurites moluccanus | reverse complement strand
GTGTTTATGCATGCTGATGTTCTTTGGTATGATATAATATGTGTTTTGATATGGTTTATAGTGAGTATAAGTCTTATAAGAGCAATTTGGATATTATAGGGGAAAGTTCCCAGGTAAGAGCAGCCGACGGCGAATCGCGGGCTGGCTAGGGTTTCTGGGGGACAATTTTGAAATTTTGATAGAGGTGAGTCTATATATATGATTGATGCATTATTCATTCATAAGTCATGTATTTATGCATACGAAATGATATCCTTGCTTGAAAACCATTAATGATCCATTTTTGGACAAATTTGCCAATATGACCTAAAACAGAGCTACTGAAATGCTTATAATTGACATAAACTTTGAATTGCTATAAAAGTTATTCTGAAAGGTTTTTTGATATGAAACCAAGCCCAATTGTCTATTATATATATATGTATTTGTTATTGGTATAAAGAAAATGCCATGTAAATACTGATTTCAAGGCAAACCAAAAAGTGTCTGAAAAATAAGAAACGAACCTGTAATTTGGGAGCCAGTTGCGGCAGCGTAATTTGGGCCCCGCTGGATAAATTTTTGACATGATCCAAATTTGTTACATTATTGATTATGGATATATTTATGATATTTCCACAGCCATATGAAATATAATTATGCTATATGAGACATTTGCATATAATATGTTATAACAAGACTACTTCGATGGTGTGGAAACAAACCATCGGCTGTGATCACAGATATATGTTATGACCTCTGCTAGGGAGGGGTAAAATTCTCTATGCATAACAGGCTGATAGTTGGAAATGGTTGATT
Source organism: Aleurites moluccanus (assembly GCA_948193065.1). NCBI lineage: Eukaryota > Viridiplantae > Streptophyta > Magnoliopsida > Malpighiales > Euphorbiaceae > Aleurites > Aleurites moluccanus. The sequence continues at coordinate 15,601 of CANXYC010275588.1, read as the reverse complement.
GGAGGGATATGAGATGGAAGAGAAGTAATAGCTCAGTATGATATGATACAATTACATGTTACAGACTCCTGTTATATTATATGCATTATGGTTCATGATATGTATTTCATCATGCTATTACCAGTATTCATATTTATAGATCATAATGGATAGATGTGACTATCATGAATAATATTGCATACTCATATATATATATTGACTCACTGAGTATAATTTTATACTCACCCCTTCAGTGGTTATATGTTTTCAGGACCTCGATGAGGCAGACATCCATTGGCTACATCATCTTCAGCCTTGGATCACAGATGTATGTATTTGAGGTCACTCCTATGTATAGAGGTTCCTTGGTATATAATGTATAGAGGGCTTGGATTGGTTGAGAGTACAATGTCCAATATGATCAAAATGATAAACAGATATAATATGAATATGTTAATGATGTTCATATATGTGATATGAGAACTTTATATGATATATATATGATATGAGATTTGAATGCAATTATTGAAGTGCATATTGAGTTGTGATTGACTAATGGAGGTTAAAAGGGGATGTATGCTATATTGGAAGTGTAAATTATATGTCTTACGGATAGCTTAAGTCAAAGTTATGAAGGAAACTCTGTCAATTTTTCTGTATGTATGTTATGATGATTTAAAAAAAAAATTATCACCTAAAATGTATCACAGGTTAAGTAATGATTGTAAAAGTTAAGTTAAAGTAAAAACATGGGTTCTTCGAGGTACTGGTCGTCTTGGCATTACCTGTACCCTAGGACTGTCATAGTCTAAAATTAGGTCGTGACAACAATGTGTTGTTATAGTACCATGAACTATGAAGGGATGTCCTAGTCATAAGACCTGATGCGTCTTTGTAATACCCTATATATATGCATAACATGTTTTTGTGAAATAAGTTCTCAGTATATGGATTAAAATTATCGAAATGGCTAAGGATAATTTTGAAAACTCAGTTAGAGCGTAACAATAAATTTTTTCGAAAATCGTCAATACCAATATCGCTACCGAAAAATAGCAGTACGATCAACGAATGAATTTATAAATTTGGATCGAGGGTAAATGATAATGTGTATTCATGTGTAAATACAGTAAAAAGAAAAAGGTAAAAATGTTTAAGAACACTGATAAAGTAAGCCATGGCAAAACCGTAAATAAAAGAAACTTTTGGTGAATAGTGAAAATTCGACAGTCTGAGTGTCAGAATGGCTCCAAAACTATTTTTATTAAATAGTATTAATAAAAATAAGATGTTTAAATATTCTCTTTGAATTCTAATTCCCAACGGAATTGTCGAAATGAATTACCGAGTGAAAAAAGGACCAAAAGCAAATTTTGAAAAGTTGGAGGACCAAAAAGGTAATTTGCCATTTTTGTCTCATTATATAAGCATAACTTAGAAATTTTTTTGCTCAAATTTTGTTCTTCCACCGTAGCTTATTTCCTTTCTTCCCATTTGATTTTCTTTCTTTGATTTGTGAAGATAAAGTGTAGGAAATTTGATTTTAATACCATACAAACCTTATTCTATCAAATTAAGCCATAGAAATTCAGGGAAAATCAAGAACAAAGTCAAGGAAAATTTCGGCCACTTTGAGGTAATTTGGGTAAAATATTTATTTGTTGGTTTTTATGGTTTAATTAGATTAATTTGATGGTAATAGGATTTGGTAAATGGTTTAATTGCATCAATTGATGCATTAAGCAGTTTTTCCCAATTTTCAAACCCTAAAGTGAAGTTGTGTGAAGTGATTTTGTGTATATGAATTAGGATGTGTAAATTGGCTATATAATAAGTTAATTGGTCATTAATTGGTGTTTAATTGATGCTCGTATTATTGTAGAAAATTCGATCGGAGAAAATCGTTGATTTTGGCCTATATCGAGGAATTGAGAAATTGGGTAGCAAATTGAGTTTGCTAGGTGATTTGGAGTACTAGGTGAGTCTCTTATACATCAAATTATATGCCTAAATTATTAAAACGTCATTTGGAATCCATATGTGAAAAGGCCATTTTGGCCGAACCCTAATAGGCACGATTTGCTTGATTTTATGCTTAGTTTTTAGACTTGTTTTCCATGCCTATTTAATGCCTTTGATAAAGATTATTGAGTTGTGGTTATTGCCTATAAATTACTTTCCATGTGCATGTTTGTTGATAATTCGGGCAATATTAATATTGCACCAAAACCATGCCGAAAAATTCGTAGGCCAACCATTTGAATGCCACCGTCGCCAGTGACAATGGCATGCCAATTGCGTCAACTTTTTGGCCGCAAATGACCAAAATATGTTTGTTCCCATTTTTTGTCGTTAGGACTTTGGTCATCATTTGATTGATTATTATTGATGTCTTATTGACTTTAGGCTCATCCAATTGATTTCTGATGAGTTATTGATATTGTCGATGCCATTGTTTCGAAATGGTATCTATTAATGTGTTTATTGCTTCTATTAACTCCGAGGTGATTTGACAGAGTTGCAGTTCAGACAAGGTAGTGAGTTCATGCTGTCGGCCTTGTGCACATTGTATTGATTGATACCCTGTACTAGGAAGGGATGTCCTAGTCATAAGACTTGATCCGTCTTATGTTATATTTCTATACATATATAGTGATTTGTGCTTGACACATTTCTATGCGTTTCATGGCTCTATATCTCTCATTTTCATCTTGTCGATGTGATATGTGTTTCATTGTTATGATTGTTTACTTACAGTCATATTTTTTACTTGATTCTGTATTATGGATATTATGGGCAGTTCGATTCATTTATGTCATCTGCTTATTGCTTATTGATGTTCCATTATCCATTTTATTGGTCGACGCATATTAGATTCACTGAGTATCATATATACTCACCCTCTCACTGTTTACCCTCTCAGGTGCAGAGTAGGAGGCAAATATCCTAGCTCTTTTGACTCTCTGTGGATTCTGCAAGTCTCATAGCAGTGTAATTATATTAAACACTGTATTATTTTTGAATGTTCATATCCTAGCTACTCCATGGGTTTTGGATGGTATAGTTAGAGTATGAACATGTATGTATGGGAATATTGGAGATTATTAATGATATGATTATAGTATTTATAGAATAAATGGCAGAGTGACAGAATGGATAGTGATTATGTGAGTGTTTGTTTATATTATATTATGTGATTGATGATGAGTAAGATATATTTCTGCTGCAATATTGTTATAGGATTGATGTGATTGATGGGTTCTACGGGTGTCGGTCGCCTCGACATCTCCCGCACCCTAGGACTGTCGCGATCTAGAAACGGGTCGTGTCAGAGGTGGTATCAGAGCACTAGGTTTACAGATATCAGAGCTTTGTGTTTATAGATATCAGAGTATAGGTTATAGATGAATAGTAACTAAGTATAGTATAGGTAGAGTTAAGGGAACCATGGAGCATAGGAATTCTTGTATCGTCATTTGTTATATTCGTCAAGTATGTATAAGTATTCTGCGCTTCTATAATATATTGAGTACGTGTTCTATTTTTCAGATAGTTTTACAAAGATGTCTAACGATGAAGACGGAGGTACTAGAGAGGTAGAGGTAGCCTCTAATGAGTCCCTGGTTAAAGAGATTTTTGTTTCTGAGGGACCATCTAGATCTCGACGGTCTACAGGGGATACTAAGAGGACTGATGACCCCTAGAGATATGAGATGATGAGGGGGATGATGGATTTGCGTAGAGAGCTAGCAGAGTTGAGGCGGGAACTACAGAATGTACTGCCACCTCCAGTACCAGCAGCAGTGCCACCCCCTATTACACCTGCTGCAGTACCAGTTGCTCCAGCTCCTGTACAGCCAACTGTGGTTCTTAGAGAGCCAGTTGTGCAGGGAGCCCGCCGAGTTATAGATGAGGGCGGAGTGTCTATGTTTAGCTTTCTAAAGCTAAACATGCCTGAGTTTAGAGGCGACAGAGGCAGTAATCCAGTGGATTTTCTAGAAGAGGTTGAGAAGGTAGTTAGGAGACTACCTTGTTCTGATCTCAGATTTGCAGAGTTGGTTGGGTTGCTGCTAAAAGGGAGGCATGGGCTTGGTTTTCGAGGAGGATAGAGCCCAGACTGTATGGTGGGCATCCACCCTCATAGGCTGAGTTTCGACAGGGTTTGATAGATGAGTTCATTACTGAAAGGGTGAAGACCCGTAACTTGATTCAGTTTGAGCAGTTAGAGTAGGAGGGACAGGACTGTAGAGGAGTATACAGAGGAGTTTATTAGATTGAGTAGATCTGCTACTCACATTGTTCCTACTGAGGTTGACCTAATCAGCAGGTTTAGGAGAGGATTACATGCCTCATTTCACAATGCTTTAATTGCTGCAAAGTTTACATCTTTGACGCCAGTTATCGATAAAGCTACGCAGATGGAAGAAAAGTATAAGGCAGAGAGAGATAAGAGAGATCAGAAGAGGAAAGGAGGACCAGGATCCCAGAGTAGGCAGGGGGAGAGTAGCTCCCATCCTAGATTGATTGAGTCAGTGCTTCGATTTGATCAAAGACCTCCATTTGGTAGTCAAAGGAGGAGCATTCAGAATAGTGGATCACCAGTGGTGCAGTCTGTACCTGCATATTCACAGGGCTATTCCAGACTTGTTACTCAGATACCTGGTGTGCCCATTTGTGATTTTTGTGGCAGAAAGCATGGAGGGGAGTGCAGTAGACAGTCAGGTGCTTGCCTGAAGTGTGGGCAACATGGTCATTATATTAGCAGATGTCCCCTATAGGGCGATTACAGCCATCTATTATAGAGTCTCAGCCTGTAGTACAAATGAGTCAGAATATGGCTAAAGGGGCTCTTAGTAGGGGGCAGAGGTAGAGGACAAAGTCCTAGCAATAGTCAGGCCCCAACTGGTAGAGGCCAAGGAAGAGTTTTTGCTGTTAACACCCAGGAGAGTCAAGAATATGATAATGCAGATATAGGTATGATTTTAATACATAATGATATAACAAATGCATTGTTTGACTCTAGTGTCATACATTCTTTTATTTGCATTACAGTTAAATAGAGAAAGATAACTATTGAATGTGTCCTTAGAGATAACTATACCTATGAGAGAAAGTATAAAGATGAATTATTTTTGTCATCCGAGATATGTTATTGAAATTGATAATAACCTTTATATGTGCTCATGTGATAGAGTTGCCTGGTTACAACTTAATGTAATGCTTGGTATGAATTGGTTAACTGCATATTGAGCAGTTATTGATTGTTATGAGAAGAAAGTCAAATTCTGGGTTGCTAGAATTTGAGTTCCAGAGTGATAAGTATGAATCTAGAATTTATTTCATTTCTGTTATTCAGGCTAGAAAGATGATAAAGTAAGATGGTATAGCATATCTAGTATATGTAATGAATGTATAAAAGACTTTAATTTGGAATTGATCGGATACCTGTGGTCCGAGAGTTCTTTGATGTCTTTTCTTAAGGAGTTGTCAGGGTTATCCTGATAGAGATATAGAGTTTGAACTAAGGTGTATCTAGGCACCTATTAAATATGCCAGTTTAGCTAATTGATATGGATATGAAGTTGGTTTTGGATCCCAGGATCGAAGCCAGGCTCTGATAGCCCAATTCTAGGTTAAGCTATTGTTAATTAATGATATTTAAGTAACACAAAGTTTAGGATCCAATTCTTAAGAAGTTAAGGAAAGATGTCCAAAAGATAAAGATTCCATGTTTATCTATTATTTTGTATCTGGATGCTATGGAATTATGTACCATAGTTGTTCTAAGTATTGAAGTGCAAAATATTGGTGTTAATAAAGAAATTTTAATGGCAAAAGTATTATGAAGAAATCAGTATATGAAAAAAGTGTACATGGAAGAATGAATAAAACATGAAAGTCAAGTGTTTGTTCTTGTTCCAATCATGATATATATGCATATTTAAATTCGAGGGTGAATTTTTTTTAAGGAGGGTAGAATGTAATACCCTATATATATGCATAACATGTTTTTGTGAAATAAGTTCTCAGTATATGGATTAAAATTATTGAAATAGCTAAGGATAATTTTGAAAACTCAGTTAGAGCAGAAACAAGAAATTTTTTCGAAAATCGTCGATACCGATATCGCTGCCGAAAAATAGCAGTACGATCAACAGATGAATTTATAAATTTAGATCGAGGGTAAATGATAATATGTATTCATGTGTAAATACAGTAAAGAAAGAGGTAAAAATATTTAAGAACACTGATAAAGTAAGCGATGGCAAAACCATAAATAAAGGAAACTTTCGATGAATAATAAAAATTCGACAGTTTGAGTTTCAGAATGGCTTTGAAACTATTTTTATTAAATATTATTAATAAAAATAAGATGTTTAAATATTCTCTTTGAATTCTAATTCCCAACGGAATTATCAAAATGAATTACCGAGTGAAAAAGGACCAAAAGTAAATTTTAAAAAGTTGGAGGACCAAAAAGATAATTTGCCATTTTTGTCTCATTATATAAGTATAACTTAGAAATTTTTTTGCTCAAATTTTGTTCTTCCACCGTAGCTTATTTCCTTTCTTCCCATTTGATTTTCTTTCTTTGATTTGTGAAGATAAAGTGTAGGAAACTTGATTTTAATACCATACAAACCTTATTCTATCAAATTAAGCCATAAAAATTCAAGGAAAATCAAGAACAAAGTCAAAGGAAATTTTTTCCACTTTGAGGTAATTTGGGTAAAATATTTATTTGTTGGTTTTTATGGTTTAATTAGGTTAATTTGATGGTAATAGGATTGGGTAAATAGTTTAATTGCATCAATTGATGTATGAAGCAATTTTTTCCAATTTTCAAACCCTAAAGTGAAGTTGTGTAAAGTAATTTTGTGTATATGAATTAGGATGTGTAAATTGGCTATAAAATAAGTTAATTGGGTATTAATTGATGTTTAATTGATGCTCGTATTGTTGTAGAAAATTCGATCGTAGAAAATCGCCGATTTTGGCCTATATCGAGGAATTAAGGAATTGGGTAGCAAATTGAGTTTGCTAGGTGATTTGGAGTACTAGGTGAGTCTCTTATGCATCAAATTATATGCCTAAATTGTTAAAACATCATTTGGAATCCATATGTGAAAAGGCCATTTTGGCCGAACTCTAATAGGCATGATTTGCTTGATTTTGTGCTTGGCTTTTGGACTTGTTTTCCATGCCTATTTGATACCTTTGATAAAGATTATTGAGTTGTGGTTATTGCCTATAAATTGCTTTCCATGTGCATGTTTGTTGATAATTGGGACAATGTCAATATTGCACCAAAACCATGCCGAAAATTTCGTAGGCCAATCATTTGAATGCCACCATCGCCAGCGATAATGGCATGCCAATTGCGTCAACTTTTTGGCCGCAAATGACCAAAATATGTTTGTTCCCATTTTTGGTCGTTAGGCCTTTGTTCATCATTTGATTGATTATTATTGATGTCTTATTGACTTTAGGTTCATCCAATTGATTTCTGATGAGTTATTGATATTGTCGATGCCATTATTTCGAAATTGTATCTATTGATGTGTTTATTGCTTCTATTAACTCCGAGGTGATTTGATAGAGCTGCAGTTCCGACAAGGTAGTGAGTTCATATTATCGGCCTTGTGCACATTGTATTGATTGATACCCTGTACTAGGAAGGGATGTCCTAGTCATAAGACTTGATCCGTCTTATGTTATATTTATATACATATATAGTGATTTGTGCTTGGCACATTTCTATGCGTTTCATGGCTCTATATCTGTCATTTCCATCTTGTCCATGTGATATGTGCTTCATTGTTATGATTGTTTATTTACAGTCATATTTTGTACTTGATTTTGTATTACAGACATTCTGGGCAGTTCGATTCATTTATGTCATCTGCTTATTGTTTATTGATGTTCCATTATCCATTTTATTGGTCGATGCATATTAGATTCACTGAGTATCAATATACTCACTCTCTCACTGTTTACCCTCTCAGGTGCAGAGTAGGAGGCAGATATCCCAGCTCTTTTGACTCTCTGTGGATTCTGCAAGTCTCATAGCAGTGTAATTATATTAAACACTATATTTTTTTTGAATGTTCATATCCTAGCTACTCCATGGGTTTTGTATGGTATAGTTAAAGTATGAATATGTATGTATGGGAATATTGAAAATTATTAATGATATGATTATAGTATTTACAGAATGAATGGCAGAGTGACAGAATAGATAGTGATTATGTGAGTGTTTGTTTATATTCTGTTATGTGATTGATGATGAGTAAGATATATTTCTGCTGTAATATTATTATAGGATTGATGTGATTGATGGGTTTTACGGGTACCGGTCGCCTTGACATCTCCCGCACCCTAGGACCGTCGCGATCTAGAAACGAGTCATGACAATCTTATATTTATTTATATGAGTGATTTGTGCTTAACACATTTCTATGCGTTTCATGGCTCTATATCTGTCATTTCCATCTTATCTATATGATATTCATTTCATTGGTGTGATTGTTTACTTACAGTCATATTCTGTACTTGATTTTGTATTATAGTGATTCTAAGCAGATTAATTCATTTATTTCATCTGCCTATTGCTTATTGATATTCCATTACCTATTTTATTAGTCGATGCATATTAGATTCACTGAGTATCATATATACTCATCCTCTTACTGTTTACCCTCTCAGGTGCAGAGTAGGAGGCAAATATCCCAGCTTTTGACTCTTTGTAGATTCTGCAGTTTTATAGAAGTTTAATTATTTTAAACACTGTATTATTTTGTATATTCATATCCTAGCTACTCATTGGGTTTTATACAGTATTGTTAGTATATGAACTTGTATGTATGGGAATATTGGAGATTATTAATGATATGATTATGATATTTACAGAAAGTTACAAAATGAATAGTGTTATGTGAGTGTATGATTATAGTCTGTTATGTTATTAATGATGGGTATAGATATTTCCACTGCAATATTGTTATTGTATTGATGAGATTGATGGGTTCTACGGGTACTGGTCGCCTCAGCATCTCCTGCACCTTAAGACCATCGTAATCCGGAAACAGGTCGTGACACTTTCAAGGAGAAAAGCTCTTGTCCTCGAGGCGCCACTTTTATTGAGCAAAAAAGCCCTCGTCCACGAGGTGCCATTCGAGGAAGAAAAGTTATTGTCTGCAATTCTCCCCTCTTTCCGAGCAGAGAAGTCAATTCCATAAGACAATGCTTTTATTTAGGAAAAAAGTCCTTGAGTAGCAAGGCAGTATAAGTGAAGGCATCCTGGTGAGATGGGAATTTAAATTCCTCGAAAAGTGAGGCAAATTAAAATCTATAAGAAGGGTTAAATTATTTAAGTCCTCTACGGGTAAGGTAAGGTATTATTTAATAAGAAGGTAGATTTCTAAATCTTTGAATCCATGAGGCAAATTATATGAAGAAGAAAGAATCATTTTAAATGGTTGATTTATACTTACTTAAGCATTTAATTGTCAAGGCATCGAAATCCTCAAATAGCAAGGATGATTGCAAATCTTTAAAAAAAGATAAATTTCTTAAATCCTTAGAATGGTGAAGCAAAATATATATTCAAAAAAAAACTCTTAAAAGGGGTTTGAAATTGTAAGTCCTCGAATGACGAAGCATATTTTTAAGTACTCAAGCGATAAAGTATATTCTAGCATATCTTCTCAGAAATCAAATTATCAAAGTCCTTTATCAATAAGGCAAACAAAGGGGAATTATAATGCAAATTGTATCTTTGTTAATTTGGCCTAAGGGGAAAATTAGTATTTTGAAAAGCAGAAGATATGGCAAGACGAGTATTTATTCTGAAGCAAAGATTGCTTAATTATTATCATAAGACAAATTAAATGAAATTACTATTGCCATACTACGTTGGTCACATATAACAAGTCCAATGGGAAAATTGCACCAGAATCATTGAAAAGTAAAAAAAAAAAAATGCAAATATGTTATTTCTTATTACAAAAATATATTATAAAAGATAACAAATTATTTAGACATAAATATTACAAGCAGTCAAAATAACAAGTTAATGATGAATTTGAAAGGGTCCTCACTATAAACATATGGGTTGGTAAGATGGGAAAATAGGATGTTTGCCTTTTAATTCTAGTTCCTCTAATGGGGGAGGGAAACTTGATGAGCCTAGTAAAGGCAGACTTCTTCGAAGGATAATCTATTGAATGTTAACTATCATTAACGATAAAATAAACTTCAATGCTCTGGAAGAAGGATTTTTCTGAATCTCTCACTCCTAGACATATGCTTGATCGGATATTAAAGAACAAGAGAAGTAAAAAGAGGGAAGTGAAGAAATCAAAAACACCCTATACTTAAGAGGCACATGGTCCTTCTTCATAGAAGTCAATGCAAAGAACTTTATAAGTAATTCTTGCATCAAGAAAGACACCTCAATTCACAGAGGAAAATTGACAGTTAATAGTCGTATGATCCTTCTTCATAGAAGCTAAAAAAATAAGTCCTCATAGGTAGTTATTGCACGTTACATGAAAATCATAATAATCCTATGTAAGGAATTTTCTTGTTATTCCAAAAATGTAAATGGTTTTTCAGGAAAAAAGCCATGAACATAAAATGGTTATAGATTAAGACTAGAAGATAAAACAATTGAGCAAAAAGAAGGGAAAAGGGAAGCTATTTATAATCCTCAAATCCTTAAAATATCACATTTAATATTTTATTTGAAAATTTTCAAGAAATTTGATATGGTGATTCTAAAAGTAACCTATTGTATTCCAATCAATGAGGTAGTAAATGTGCCACTAATGCAAAATTTCATCACACGTGGCAAGAAATTCTCATTAGAGACTATGAAGGTAACTTTTTAATTACTTACTAGAATAACCAAGAGATAGTCATTATGCTCTAAGTTTTGTAATTCACACTTCAATAAAGCACCTCATCTAAAAGAGGCAAAGGGTCAAGAACATATTCTCATCCAAGATTAACATAGTTAGGCTACTCACTCTTAAGATTTGTTCATTCATTTTTGCATAACAAATCTTATAGTAGAGGGCCATTGATAAGGAATTATCTTTTTCAAGTTTCTTGGGCCTGAGAGACAGAAAAACCCAATAAGGCTTCAAATAGTTGATTCACTAATCTTTAATAAAGTTATTTTCATAGAGGACCGAGCCACAGTGCTCGATTTACTAATCTTTAGCAAGGCCCTCAAAATCAAGGAATCGAAATCGAATTACCTTGTCATATTTAAGGATATCAAATAAAGGCTCAAAAGCCTCCCCCTCATATGTCTTTCCTCTCTGATACTTGAGGCTCGCTCTTCAGCATGGAAACTTAAATTGATAAAAAGAATGTCTAGTCATAAGCATTCACATCAAGTACAATGAGCATCTATCCATAGATCCAGAAACTATAAGTTATCTCCACCTTACACTGACAAATCTACTGAGACCTTATTAATTTATGAGAGTACTCCTAAAAGATTTTCAAGAAGCAAAAAAGTATGGTCCAGATCTTTGAGACCAGTATATTGATCAGACCATTTTGTCCAATCAGATTCTTCAAATCAATCACATCCCTCCCCCAATGATTTAGCTAATGGGCCCTATGAAAAGAAGAATTGTCCCGACCCGACCCAAACGGGCACGTGACCGACACTAGGGAATGGGAAAGCATAAGGCTTCCGGAACCCGTAGTAAGCCTGAGTGACAACAGAAACTCAATAACTTAACATCATTACTTAACCATTCAAGGCTGACATCATGCTCTTAACATCAATTTAGTTTCTGCTTAACAGAATAACCCATAGAAATATGACCATAAATCTGACATTGAAAATAACAATCCGGAGCTATAAAGATTTTAATACATTGAATATAAAATAATGACATAATAAATTAAAAAATTTTACTGCCTGAGAATTAGGGGGCAGGAATACTCAACTTAAAAATTTAATCTCTTTAAGCTCGACCCGGAACCTGGGGAAATATTTGAACAGGGGTGAGCGTTCGACTCAATGAGCTGATATAAATTAATTTAACATACAGATCATTTATTAGATCTACATGAAATGTCACATCACATATAATCACCCATAAACATACATAACAATCATGATGGAAAATGTCCATGAAATCCAACATTGTCTACGTTTTCGTTTATCGTAAATGGTGAGTCGACCCCCTCCCTTGGCTCTCTTAAATTCCAACTATGATGCCATGGTGAGATCAACTCAAACCAATATCCTTATACTGTCTTATCCATGTCCAGGGGCCACGGTGAGATCAACTCGAACAAGGCAATCCTTGTAATAATATTATCATAAATGATATTGTGTCACGTTACATCATTGATGTTTTATGTGTTAGTGGTGGATTCCACATCACCCTATTTTCTATCGTAAACATATACATACAATGTTATTCATCATCATCATTAATATCATATAATATGACATAAACATACATCATGCTACTAAATCTAATGCAATAATGATAGCTTATATACATATACATATAATTCATTCATCAATGCTTACATATTATACCTAATGCAGAGTTAAATTAAGTATATCAACTCACAACTTGACGACCATTAACCAGTTAGCTCTCTTCGGAGAGCCTGAAATCTGACGGCTAAGAAACTCCTGAATATCTAGACTGAAAAGTATAGAGAAGACATTAGAATATAAAAGATATATATTAACTTAATAAATTTACAAAATGACTCCTAAGAGTTTACCGAAATTTCTACAGAACCTTCCCTAAAAACAGGACATAACCCTTTTGAAACAAAAATAAAAACATTTCTAATAATCATTTTATCAATCCAAATTCAATATAACCATATGAATTGACCCCTCCTAGTCTCCATCTCAACAAATATTTTTATAACGGTCTAATAAATATCTTAATCCAACTCTACTAATTAATCCATTAAATGAAAGTCAATCTTGACATCCAATTAATTCCATTTATTTAATCTACAAATTTCATCAACTGCATACAAATCTCAAAAATACTAATTCGATAATAATATCAGTCATCAATTAAATTTTTAAAATAATTAATTTAATAATTATCCTTTGATTTACTATATCCCGATATAAAGTCTCGACATATTCCAATTCAATTCCAACATTTAATCCATCATTACCAACATACCAGAAATAATAATAGTAGCAAGTAATTCATCTATCAAACCTATATAAGTATCTTAATTTAATCTTTTTTATAGACTTAATTTAATTACCAACTTTATTAAATTACTCCATAATAATTTAACTTTTCAGTATCTAATTTCTACAAATACCGTCCATATAATTTCTATTATAATTCCAAATCAATATAATAAATTTATCTTAATTCTTACATTCAATAAAAATATAGTTATTGATAATTTACTGCCCGAAAATTCTACAATCAACGCTAAACTCAATATTTTTCCATAATTACCATATAATTAATTTCCATAATAATTCTAAATAATCTAAAATAATTTATATTAATTTACTCACTAAAAATAAACACAACTATTAAATTTTAACTGCCTAAATTCTCCAATACCAGTATAAATATTGATCAATTTTCATAAATTTATCTCCAATCATACTCCAAATAATTAATAATTGATTTTAGAATAATTTAAAATATACTTACTCAAAATTTATCGAAAATCTATGTGTGTCTCATAGTTCCAGTCCCAGCTTTGGTCTCCGATCAGAGCAAAATTGATGACATCGAAAAGCCCATGAAAAATGAAGTCCAAAAATGGTCTCCTTCCACCGCCAGTTTGTTGGGATTTAGGCCGTAAAACGCAGCGGAAAAACAAAAAAAAAATCCCAAACCAAGATCTCTATGTTGATTAAAATTGAAAATTAATTAAAAGATCAAGATCTTTACCTTTGTGCTTGGAAACCTTTTCTTCACTTGATCACCAAGAAAGGGTTGTAGCAAACCACTGTCTTTCCCACAAGATGAGGAAAGCCCGACTAGTAATCCACGCGAAGATCAAACAACAAGCTTTTAGGAAAGAGATGCCAAAAAATTTTAGTTGCAAGCCTTAGGATTTTTGGTTTGGATGGAGAAGGAATGGTGACCGAATTCTTTCTTGATTTTCCTCTCAATATTTTAGGCCAAGCGATGTGATTTATGACTTAGGATTTTTTTAATTATGATCTCATCATATTTATATGGTCCTTAATTTATTAGATTTTAATCTAATGGCTTAGATTAAAACAATAAGCCTAATGATAATAATGCCATTAATGAAAGGTCAAACACACTCTTTTGACCTTGGACTTATTGATCCTAAGATTAATACAATTCAATGGTCCTAATTTAATTAAATACATCATATGTAAATAATTAAATTAGATAATTAATTTAATCATATTAAATTATTGCAAAAAAAAACTCCATAATTAAATATATGAATTAAATTTCATTTAATCATAATTTAATTTCCTCTTTCACTTATTGTTTGAAACACTTCTATGTGTGTGACCTAATAGATTCCCTAATTAAATGGCACCTTAAGTCCTTAATTATTTCCTTAAATTAATTTAGGAAACTCTTAAGTGGAATTCATATTTCCAAAATAGAAAATTTCCATAAAAGGTAATCCTTGTCCAACAAGGATTATATGAATTAAACTACTTTAATTCATAATCAATTCTCTAATTGAACCTCTCTAACTTAAGTAGATCATGAGCGGTATCTTACCACACATCATGACCCCCAAGTAATCAAAAATTACTAGTGATAAGCAGAAACCCTAACACATGGACAATATTATGCTACTAGTCCCTTCAAGCCCCTTTACCAAGTTCGGTTTAATGTATGGACATTGTGTTAACTCCATTAAGCTGGCTACACCACACTTAGCCTTAACAGTAGTTCCTTGTAATCCGAGTATCATTACTAAAATGATTTCCTTAGAGATCATCTCTAAGTACTATCCACTTTGGCCAAAGATTTCCAATAATCTAGGTAAAACTCTCCTTCTAACAGGAGTTATGATATCCTTTGTTGACTACTTAAATATCTACAAGTGTGAAAAACTATACTCAATGTCCACCCTTTAAGCAGACCTTTTGGGAGAGCTAGGCATGGAATTAAAGTGTAGCATCTTCACTTTAGATTACTCTTAAACATCTCAAGTCTAAGGACATTTGTACATTTCTATGCAGAGATATGTCATTAACATTGTTTAGATTTCCAAATGACTATCTCCTGCGATCACTCCAATGTACTTACTACTCTTAGTAAGCATCCACATGCTATACTCAAACATCCCAATGTCAGCATCTTTATGAGATCAAATGATTTGATCAAATCAAATAATGTACTTATTTGCTAGTCTTTCCGAATCAATAATGTCCATTCTCATTGATTATATGACTAGGGAAATTTAGGTTAAAACATAATTGCACATGATAAGCATCTTACTATCAGGATCTCATCATGAATGCCTCCATGTTATGTTTATACCATGGACTTTATTAAACAGTTATACAATATTACTCTAAACAATAATAAGTACTAATTAATAAATAATGCCTTTTTATTAATATATTTCTAAAAATATCATTACA
>CANXYC010275552.1:0-14395 GCA_948193065.1 Aleurites moluccanus | reverse complement strand
TATATATATATATATATATATATATATTAGCACTCAGAAATGAAAAACCGATCATAGATTTGTTATTCAGGCCACTACATCTTATGTGTAAAGGGAAAAAGAGAATAAAATGAGAAAAAATAAATATTTTTTTTTTTTATGAATTCATGTGCTAATTAATCCTCCAAAATTAGGATTTGTTATTCTATACTGTTTTATTACAATATAAATAAATTATTAATTATTACCTTAAAAAATATTTATTTTTTATTATTTTCTTTATAGCTATTGAAATTCAGCGCAATTTACAATTTTTTTCCAATATTATTTTCAAGTTGTTAAAGTGTCCATATTTCATTGAAGGGTCCATTTTCAAGTATAGATCAAGAATTGTTTAGAAGGCAACAGAGGTATATGCATGGATAAGCGAGTTTAGAGAATAAAAAAATTTAAAAACAAATTTTATTAAAGGGGATAAAGTGTAATATTTTAGAAAAAAATATGAATTCAAGTGAACTCTAATAATGGAAATTAAGTTAATTGATGAGTAGATAGGTCAAATTAGTTTTAAAAAATATATATAAAAAAAACATTCAAAAAAAAATTTTTCGAAAAAATCCTAAAAAGGATAACAAGTATAACCAATCGGTTATGAATTTTTAAAATATTTTTAAGATGGTTTTTACTAAAATCAATTGAAGAAATTTTAATTTAGGATTTTAAATCATTTAGAAAAAAATAATTTGGGGTCAATTAGAGAGCTAAATAGGTGAATGGATGATAAAAAATAATAAGATATTTAGAAAATCCTAAATTGCAGCAATTGTAGGTTTCTATTTTTAATTAATTTTGACAGTTCTTTTGTTCAAATTTTTTTCACTTAACTTAAATTATATGAATTATAGACCAATTAAAAATAAATTGAAGCAAGTATAGTGTGTTAAAGGTAATTAGAGTTGAAGATGAAAGAAGAAAAAACAGTAACTAATAGCATAAATGAAAATAAGTGAAAATTAGAACCCAAATTCCTATAAGATATTAATTAAATAATAAAATGAAGAAATTTCTTTTTGGACTACTTGGGATGGCCCTCCACTTGTCTTATGTATGGAGATTTAAATTGATTTTTTTCTTCCTTAATTTTTCCATTTCATACTTTATGAACATGTGTTCTAAATCTTGAAATCTCTAGATTTTCCTTTTCCTTTTCTTTCCTTATTGTTTCCTATTGGTTCAAGTATATAAAATAAAAAATAAAATAAAATAAAATAAATATCCATCATTCTTCTTTGGAGGGTGGCTGGAATTCCCTTTCTCCCATTCCCTCAAATATTTTTCTCAATCTTGCTCTATAATATCCAATCATCCAAGTTAGTTAGAGTTAGATATTTAGAAAGAAATTGTTATTGGAAGGTTGATTTAATTGATAATCAAGAAACTTGAAAAAAAGTGAAAGAAGAATTCAAGTATTAAGTTAAGGTAAAATTTTCAAACTTAATCTTTTAATTCAATTTATGAGTTTTATAGTTTGAATGGTAAAGGAATTGAATCATTTGAATTATATAAGTGATGATATATGGAAGTTAGATTAAACTTTGAAGTTGTGAAAACCTAAGTTAAGGATTTGATAGGATTAATTTAAATCTCTTCATTTAAATTTCATTATATTGATTTATAAGTGAAGATTAATAAGTTGATTTGGTGATTAAAGCTAGTTAAAGGAATTTGGAATTAGAGATTCAAGTTGGGAAAGACTTAAGTTGAATTAGAGTTATGAGAATCTTGAAGAAACGGAAAGTTGCAATACCATTTTTATAGTTTTAAAGATAGAATTTAGAAAAGTATAAATTATAAAAGTTGTAGATATATATCTTAAATATATTTCTTTAAAATGGTTCTATAAATTTTGAAGCGTGTAAAGAGATATTAATTTTTAAGTAAAAGTGGTCCGGATTGATGGGTCTACAGGAATGCTATTATATTTGATTAATTTGAGGACCTTAAAGTTTAAATTAGGAGAAGGAAAAAAACATTAAAAATGTTTATTTATATGTTATCTAGGTTTCTGTAAGATAGTTTTACAATTAGAAATGTAAAAATTGAGTTGCAGCTAAAATAGTGAGGTTTGACCAAATGAGAGTTGCAGAGTTGCAGGACTAATTTTAAAAATCCGCTATAAATTGTGTGATTCTTAGAATAATCTGAATTTTAAATATGTTAGAATTTAATATGTCTAGTTTAATTAGAAAATAATTGAAGTAATTTAAAAAGTATAGCTAAAGATATGGGTAAATGAACCACAGCTGCCAATGATAGTTTTCTTAAGAGTAAACCCTAGAATTTTGGAATTTTAAGGAATTTCTTCTATTAAAGTTTAAATAATGGAATTTCATGTTAATTGGAATCTAAATTAAAATTAATTTAATGTATAGTATAAAAAAAAATGAAAGGTGAAGTGGAGACTATATGTGCTACTTCATTGGACTAAGAAGTTAGGAAATTGAAAATATGAAATCTACAAGCTAATGTGAGTTATAAATGTATTATTATGCATAAAAATTATATCATTTGAAATTTTAAAAATTTCCTTTGGAATCCTATGTTTTGATTGAACCTATATTTCTATTCTTTTGTTTGATCCAATGTGTTCATTGATTATTTGATGGTAATATCATGAGTTTCTTATGCTATTGACATTATATTTGAACATATTTGTGCCAATGACCCTTATTATACTAAATACCTAATGACATGATATAACAAAACTACCCAATCAATGGGATAGTGGATGAAAACTATTGGCATTGTGTACAATGAATTTTTCTTATTGGACCCTTACTATGAAGGGTTAATATCCTAGTCATAAGATTTGATCAACCTTATATATTTCACAAGTTATTTTACGAGGCCCTATATCTGTTAAGCTCATGTTTATTTAAATTACTGAGTCATTGACATATGTGTCCTTAAATAATATTTTTTGTTCTATTGTTGATTTTCTCATTTATTCATTGATCTTTGATAACTTAAATTCTACATGACATGAACATTCTACCTAACCTATGTATAATAATATGTTTATAACTCACTGAGTATTATATGCTCACTACCTTAGTGGTTTATTATTTTTTAGGTTCAGAGTTGGTAGAGGTTGCGATAAGGCTTCTTCCTTCCTCTCATTGAAACCGATTGTAGCAAGTATTATATTATGTCTTTCCAACATTATTGGTTCTCTAGTAATGCTCCATAGGATTTGAGGTATAGATATGTATTAGAGTTAATTGTATAAATAATTATAAATTTATAGAAATGGAAGAGAATTTAGTAACCCAATATATGTGTCATACCCTAACTCTAGTAGTGTGACGATTCTAGGGAAAGGGTAGGCTTAAGGCCATCGTAAATCCATAGAACACCCATAACTTGTATCTCATACACATCATATATTTATATCATATATAGTCATCATCAAGCATAGATGATTCTATGAATCATATAATCATCATTCATGCATTTTAATACATCTTTATATGATTTCCTCTCATTCCTTACTGATCAAAAGATACATCCCATATCAATAAGGAACTAGGGACAATCCATAAATATATCAATCTAGACATCAAAATAGTATCATCCTTAACATCTAACTACAGAGTTCTAGAATATACTCCTCATATATATCTAATAACATTAAGAAAAAATATGGTTCATCAAAAGAATTACATAAAGTCTTCTTGGAGAAAAGGATCAAGAAGCACTGTATTCTATATTAGCTCCCACTGGAGCTACACTATTACTTGAAATCCATCGAGGAGGAGTGAGCCTTCAACTTAGTAAGATATAAATATGCAATTTATAGGTTAAGTCAAAGAACTTAGGTATGAAATTGTAATACATGCTATTTGGGTTGCATGGTTGAGAATGTGTACATTAGATTTACTTGTATTTTGTTTGATGCATGTTAGATGATTTTATGTGCGAATGTGTCTATGATAGATGCTCTAGAATATATGTTTAGTATAGATTACTCTTAGAATGGATTTATGTTGGTACTTGATTAGTTATGATTAAATTTGAGGAGATAGACATGTTTATGCTTGAGTGTGTTTAGTTTGGACAAGTTAGAATGGAGAAATATGAGAGATTCCCACTTAGCAGTCTCTTCACGGGTGTGAAGCATGTCTTCACGGGCATGAAGCATTCTTCATAGGTATAAGCCCCTTTCACCACTGTGAGAAAACTTCTTGTGTGAATTTCAAGTTTCCTTATATTTTCCTTCATGAGCGTGGAGCACTCTTTCACTGCCGTGCAAATGTTTTTGGTTCTAAACATGAGCAGTGGCCATCATGGCCATGAAGCCTTTCTTCACAGGCGTGAAGACACAGGCCTATATAAGTCTGACCATTATTCTTTCATTTTCAAATTCATTTATTTCATCCCAACTTCTTTTTTTCTTCATAAATACGCTTCAATCACCCACCCACTAATTAAAATCTCTTCTTAAATACCTTTTACATCTCAAATAACTTAAGATTCAAGAATCAAACCTCTAAAAACCTCAAGAATCTCTATTTCTAGGGTTTCAAGGTATTTACTCTAAACTCATTTATAAGTTCAAGTTAAGTTAATCCATGATTAGAATAGATGTATATAAGTTATTTATTAGTATTAAGACATTTATTATCGATTATATGAAATATTCATGGATTTATGGTCTTTGGGTGAATAGTAGTTATTCATCCCAATCTTCTATATCGTTCTAATAGATGATTAAATTGATGTTAGAAATTATGTTTGGACTCTTAAAGATGTTTAGAATCATAAGGATTTATCTTGTATAAGCATATTTAGGCAAAACTCTAATTTTGGATATTTGGAGATTTTGGTTTAGGAGAGGAGAATTCAAGAGAATAGGAAAGACTACTCCTTATTCAAGTATTTGAGTGAATTAGCAAGAATAATTTCTTTGAGGAAAGTATGAACAATACATATGTATATTGTTCCTCATGAGATACATTATTAAATCTCCATATATGTTCTCTATGATATGAAATATATGATTAATAGCCTATTCGATAAATTCTTCTTGTTTCTTATGAGTAGCCACTTATATGTTGAAAAATGACTTGGTTATTTCTCTTTAGACCATATTCATAATGAAACTTATTTGTGTAAATGACTATATATAATGTTATATGTTTGATGGTCATGTGTCTAATATGTTTTTTAAGAATTTCAAACTTTACGAACCCATAAATATGTATAGAACACTTTTCATGATGAAAGTAAATTCATTGGAGGTGATGAGGTTCCTCCTACTTCACAAGTGGATGTGGTTAATATGGCCCAATGGTTGGATCAATTACAGAGGAACTATGAGATGATAGTTGAGTTCATTACTCGACAGAGACAATAATAGGTACCTCTCGTACAGGTAGCTCCAGAAATTCCCGTTCATCCTGTAGTTCCACCACTAGTTGTACCTCAGGTAGATGAGATATTTTTCGAGAGATTCCTTAAGCTTAAGCCCTCAGAGTATAGAGGCGAGGTGGATCTTACAGATTTCTTGGAAGAGTTAGAAGAGAAGGTACATATTTTGAGAACCCATGACAGGAGAGCCATTAAGTTTGTTGGCTATTTGATGGAGGGAGAGGCTAAGGAATGGTATAAGAGAAGTGTTTATAGTTTGCTCAAAGGAAATAAGGAATTTTCATAGGAGCAGTTCATGGATTTTGTAATGAGTGAGTTCCTTCCAAAGAGCGAAAGGGAAGCCAAATCCATTGAATTTGAGAGGCTAGTTTAGACTCCCAGTATGAGTGTTTCATAATATGTATGAAAGTTCAACAAGTTGAGTACATTTACTTGAGCTTTAGTGCCTATAGAAGCAGTTAGGGTTTAGAGATTTTGTAGATGATTGATAGCCCCTTTGTTCAAATTTCTAGCTGCACTTAAGTTTGATCCTATTCTAAGTTTGTGGATAAAGCTAGAGTAATTGAGAATAGGGAGATGAAGGTCAGATCTGAGATAGAAGAGAAGAAGAAAGCTAAGATGGGAAGTTCATCTAAGCAGGAAAGTGGGGGTGAAGAGCATGAGAGTAACTTATCAGTAAGCTCCTCAGAGTGGGTACAGAGGACCTTCAGAGAGATCACAGCAGATTCAGAATAACCCTAGACCAGCTCCTCATTTGAGTTATGGTAAAACCAGTTTTGTGCCACCCAAGACTAATAATCCTTTATGTCCTATGTATTGTAAGCTCCATAACGGAACTTGTTACTTAGGGTTAGGAGCATGTTATGGATGTGGACAACATAGTCATTTACTTAAGAATTGTCCATAATCATCTTTTGGATCTAGACCCCAGACTTCTCATACTACAGTTCAGATGGATAGGGAAAGGAGTTTTGGCCAGCAGTAAGGCTTAGGTCGAGGTGTTTTGGGTAGGACTGCAGACACTGACAGAGGATCCGATTAACATATAGCATAGGCTTTAGGGTCGACACTTATAGGCAGAGGCAGAGGGAAAGTTTTTGCTCTAGCACAACATGAGGCCCTGACATCCAACATAGTTGTTACAGGTATTCTTCTAATTCAAGCTTTAAATGCTAAAGTGTTGTTTGATTCAGGAGCTATATATTCTTTTGTATCGTCTTGTTTTGCTAAGAAGTTACAAGTACCATGTAAATTACTTGAGAATGCATTGGTTGTTTCTACTCCTTTATAAGAAGAGATTAAAGTTTAGAACTTTTGTCCTTCCTGTACGGTTAGTATAAGTGGTAATTGTTTGAATGTGGACTTGATTGAATTGCCTGTGTTGGAATTTGATGTGATTTTTGGCATAGATTGATTATCCAAACATTATGCCACAATAGATTGTAATAGGAAGAGGATTGTATTCAAGCCACTTTCGGGTGAGGAGTTTGAGTTCCAATGGGAGAGAAACGAAGTACCGTATAATGTGATATCCGCCATTAGAGCGAGGAGATTGTTGAGGAAAAGTTGCCAAGGGTATTTAGCTTATATCCAAGATATTTAGAAGGAAGTGAAAGACATGGGGTAGATTCCAATTGTTAGTGAGTTTCTAGATGTATTTCCTGAAGAGTTACCAGGGTTGCCATCGGAATTAGTAGAAGATCTCTTGTGATAGAGATGCAAAGTTTGCAAGATATGGGGATTGTACTTGATCTGTCTGAATTAGGTGTACTTTTAGCCCATTTTCAAGTCAAGTCAGTACTTATTGATCAGATTAGAGAAGCACGAGATAAAGATTCTCAGTTGGTGTAGCTGAAAGATAACATAGGAACATAGGAACATAAAGAGCTCCAGGCTTTGGTATGATTGACGACACACTCAGATTGGACAATAGATTATGTGTTCCAGTAGTAGACAAATTAAGAGATGTGATTCTCAAGGAAGCCCATCATTCTAATTACAATGTGCATCCAGGTTATAACACCCTATACTGTGGTATAGTAGACCGTATGAATATAAAGAATAGCAGTGATAAGAATAATATTAATTTAAGAATAAACAGGCTAAAATAGATATGTCATACCCCAACGCCACCGGTGCGATGGTCCTAGGGCAAGGGTAGGCATAAGGCCACCATAAACCCGTAGAACCCTTTATTAAACCTGTCTCATACATAACAACATACACTTACCCAAAATAAAATATTATATTTCATAAATCATCATTTTATATCATGACATCTCCACTTGTTCCCTACCGATCAAAAGATAGTTCTAACATCAATATGGAACAAATGAGAGTCTACAATGCAATCCATGGCAACAAAATCAAAACCATTCCATATCTATGTATGGAGTTCTAAAAGAATACTTATCAATAGACATGATTATATATAATCATTACAAAATAATATCCAAAAATAATTACATCTAAGCTTCTTGTGAAGAAGAAATCAAGAAACTCTATTCTCTGGATTAGTTCTCTCTCGAGCTACACTAGCACCTGAAACCACAGAAGAGGGATGAGCCTTCAACTCAATAAGATATGAACTACATAATGTTTTAGGTTAATAAAAAATCTGAGTATCAAATCATGAATATATACATATACATATACTTGGCATGAAAGAATATTAAGATTGTACTGGAAGAAGAATATGACTGCTTACAACAAATAGCACTATCAAATCATATCATAAATTAAATCATGGTTCTCTTTTAGAACCTAAGAATGCCTGCAAAGGATGGCATTATCAAATCACATATAAGATAGAACTAATA
This sequence comes from Aleurites moluccanus, assembly GCA_948193065.1. NCBI lineage: Eukaryota > Viridiplantae > Streptophyta > Magnoliopsida > Malpighiales > Euphorbiaceae > Aleurites > Aleurites moluccanus. The sequence continues at coordinate 6,167 of CANXYC010275552.1, read as the reverse complement.
TCATCTCATAATGTATCAGTAGCCTTGCTACCTTAACGTGCACATATGCTTGCGTGGGCATATGCCTAGAGCTCCTGGCCCCCTCTAGGTGGAACACTGATAAAAACCTTATTAGCTGGGCTCCCATTGTATACATGAACCAATGAATTTACTCTCATTGGAAAAAATGTTCTATACTTATGTATATCAAAGGGTCATTATAATAAGGTATTCTAAAAAATTCAGATTTGGTCAAAAGACCATTTATCATGCATATCAAAGGCTTGTTCATGATCTTGGTCCAAGAAAAATAACCAAGTCATTCTTATATATTAAGTAAGGTTATCCAATAAGGTTTCATATCATAAAGAATATATATGAATATTTAACAATTCACCTCATAAGGAGAAATATATATTTATGTAATTCATAACTTACCTCTTAGCAAAACTTTCTACAATTAAGCTCAACACTTGATTAAACGAAATTCTTCATCAACTCCTTGAATTGCCCAAGCCTAATCAAAATCCCTAAATTCTACAAATTAGGGTTCCTTAATTAATAATACATAACATGGTTCCTTATAATTTTAACCATCTTTTAATCTCTATTATTGTTTCCTAACATCAATTTAATTCATTTCTTAAAGAAAATTGAAAAATAAGAACATAATTACTTTTCACATCACTATTCACCAAAATTCATAAATTATGGTATATTCCATATTAATCAAAATTAATAGCCTTAAATACTCATAATAGGTTCTATATAATTCATAAATAACTATTATAACTACCAAAAATCTTAATCTAAAAAGAAAATGAGGTTTGGAGAAAATCACATTATTTTCCCAAAACTGAGTTCTTGAAGGATCTGGCTTGAAATGATGATTGAGGCCTTTAAATGTGATAATTTAATGATTTAATGCATTAATTCTGAGTATCAATGCATTAGAAAATAAATGGAACAGATTGGAGAGAGATAGGAGAAGAAATGAAGAAGAAAGAAAGAAAAAGAGAAAGAGTTATCGTGAAAAATGGCTACTGCTTCTCTTTTTAAATAGGCTACTGCCTTACCAATAGTCACTTCGCCAAACCCACTTTGCCAATCCACTTCTCCAATCCCACTTCGCAAATTCCACTTCGCTAATTTCGCTTTGCTAAATTTCACTTTGCTAAATCTCCTCTTCGCCAAATATCCACTTTAGCAATCCCTCTTCGCCAAATCTCCACTTCGCCAAATCTCCACTTTGGCAATTTCCACTTCGGTAATCCCACTTCGTCAAATCTCCACTTCGCCAAATCTCCACTTTGAAATCGAGGAGCCAACTCGCAGTACCTATCTCTGCTGAGCTGGAAAACCTTCCTAGTCAACTCACACTAAACTAGCTCGCAAATGAGTTACAGACTTCCAAACTCCTTTATTCTTTTTATCACTTAAAATAGACACTTAAAGGTCCAACATATCTAAAATTCAGATCAAAAGGAGATCCACACAATTTATGGTGAATTTCTAAATTTCACCCTGACTTTACTCTCTAAGTACTATTCGAGCAGGTCTGATTCAATTAGATCTCTCTTGAGCTACAATTATCCAATCTCCTTGAAATTTTACAACCATCTAAATAACACATAAAGGAACATTTTCATACTTACATCTTTGAATCATTTAGCCTCTAACATTCTCAGAATAAACAAAAATTCTCAGACTTTATACAGGAAAAAGCGAACCAGACCAATTCTGATCGAGGAAGCATATCTCCTCACACACACAAAATTTTTTATAAAATAGTCTATAGACTTAAAGATAAGATATAAATCTATAACTCTTATGTTTTACACTTTTCCAAATTATACCTTTAAGACTATGAAAACTGACTCACAAGATCCTTCATGAGTACAGATTTTGAAATTCTCAAAATATTAATCTATCCACAATCATCTTAACAAACAGATATAAAAAAAATTAACAGGTATTACATTCTCCCCCCTAAAATAAATTTGTCCTCGAATTTAAATAACTTACCTTAATCTTAAAATAGGTGGGGATACTTAGCTCGCATAGCTTGCTCACTTTTCCAAGTGCATTCTTCCATTACTTGGTTCTTCCATAAGACCTTAACCATTTCTATCTCTGTGTTCTTTAACTTTTTGATCATTTTGTCAACAATTACCATAGGAACCTCTTCATAAGTCAAGTCTTGTTGAAGATCTACTGCTTGAGTTTGCAACATTTGAGAAGAATCTGCCATATACTTTCGAAGCATTGACACATGAAATACTGGATGCATACTGTCCAAATTTGATGGCAAGGCTAACCTATATGAAACCTCTCCAACCTTATCTAAAATCTCAAAGGGTCCGATGTACCTTGGAGATAACTTGCCCTTCTTGCCAAACCTTAAGACTCCTTTCATAGGTGAAACCTTTAAGAATACTAAGTTTCCAACTACAAACTGTAGGTCTTTCCTCTTTGGATTGACATAACTCTTTTATCGACTGAAGGCTGTCTTCAATCTTTCCCTTATAAGTGAGACCTTCTCTGCTGTATAATGAACCAATTCAGGCCCTTCGATATGTTTCTCTCCCACTTCATTCCAACACAAAAGAGACCTACACCTTCTACCATATAAAGCTTCTTAGGGAGACATTTGAATCGTTGAGTGATAGCTATTGTTGTAGGCAAACTCTATCAATGGCAAGTGCTTATCCCAATTTCCTCCAAAATCTAGAATGCACATCCTTAGCATATCTTCTAAAGTTTGGATAGTTCTCTCTGACTGCCCATCCATTTGCAGATGAAAAGCTGTACTGAAATCAAATTGAGTACCCAAAGACTCTTGTAATTTCTGTCAAAATCTTAAAGTAAACTGGGTACCTCTATCGGATATGATGGAAACTGGTATTCCATGGAGTCTCGCTATCGCATCAATATATATCTGTGCATACTGAGAAGTTGTGTAGGTTTCCTTAACTGGCAAAAAGTGAGCTGACTTAGTCAATCTATCAACAATTACCCATATTGAGTCATACCCATTTGACGTCTTTGGCAACCCTACAACAAAGTCCATGGTTATTTTCTCCCATTTCCATTCCATCAAAGGTAACTACTGGAGTAGTCTTGAAGGTCTCTGGTGCTCAAATTTCACTTGTTGGCAAGTCAAACATCTTCCCACATACTCAGCTATATTCTTTTTCATTCCACTCCACCAATAGGAATTCTTAATGTCATGGTACATCTTTTGTAACACCAATCCTAACCGAGCCTAGTATAGTTAAGGACCTTTGAGAGTTTTTATTTAATTATTTGGAATTAATTTGATGTGCTTACAGGTGTTTTTGATTGTTAATTGATTATTTGGGAAAGATAAAATAATGATAATAAAATAAATAAATAAAATAAAATAGCCAAATTGGGTTACAAAAATAATAGGACTTAATTACAAATGGAAATAAAAAATAGGGATTTAATTAGAAATTTATAAGGACCCAATTGGAGTAAAATAGTAGGAGAGAGGAGTAAGTGACACTTTTACTCATCTTGATTCAATGAATCAAGGTATTGGTACATTCTAATCCTAAAGATGCATGTATAGGTTGCAAGGCTTGCTTTATGAGATGGGTTGCATGGGATTGGATTGCAAAGCTCCACTATCTATTAAAATAAGCTAAAGAATTCTGCATTTTTGTTTTTCTCCATCAAAAATCGTGTGCACCAAATGCAAAGAAGAAAACTTCTTCTTCTTCATCTTGTGGTTTGGCCATTGTTGCATTTTTGAAGCTTTTGGAGATTTTTTTTAAGCTTTGGTAGAAATATTCATCTCATCTCCTCCATTTCTTCAACTAAGTTCTAATTTTAGTTTGGTTCTGTCATTTGAGATCTAGGGTTCGGCCATTCAAGGGAATTGAGTAGGTAAGTTCAAATTTCTTGTTGGTTAGTGATTTATTAACCTTTGAATGTTGCCTTGGATGCTTAAATTGTAGAATTTAATTCTTGGTTGAGAAAATGGCAAAGTGACCGAATTGATTTGGGGAAATTTTGATTTTATGTTTCAATTGGGAAATTTATGTTATTAATGACGTTAAATAGATGTAATGAATGTTAATTGGATGGTAAATTTTGGATTGAACTTCAATTTAGGATTTGGCCATGAAACCGAATTAGGGGGATAGGTTTTAGGTGAAAAATTCTTCAATAATTATGCAATTGAATGTTTAAATCTTAAATTGACGTGGTGAATTGATGTTTGAGTGCTTCAATTGGAAGAATAAACTTAAAGGGAGAAAAGCCCCCTTTGGCCGAATGCCAAAATTGGTGAAAAGGGGGGAAATAGCTTAGTTTAGTGAAATTGGTTGATTAGATGTGTAATTTGTGACTTGAATTAGTTAATTGTAAGTCTAATTGAAGAATTAATTATTGAATTGGGAAAAAACCCCAAAATCGAACCTAATTAGGGCAAGCGTGAGGAAATTGGTTTGAATTTATGCATTTAAGATTAGAATTGTTTAATTGGTGTGCTTAGTTGTGGAATTGTGAAGTTGAATTGGAATGGAGCTTTGTTGATTTAGCCCCTTTGGGCAGAATGGTATTGAGCTAAAATTTGGGATTTATGTGTTAATATGTGTGTGCAATTTGATAGGTGTATGTGATATGGTTAATTGATAGGTATATGTAACATATAGGAAGAGATTGATATGTTTGTTATGAGTTTGAAATGTGTTTAGGTATTTATGACCTATAAAGTTCAAAATGCTTCAGCATGAAACCTAGGCTTGAACGTAAGCCCAAACTTGTTTTCATATGTTAATATGTGTATGAATTTATTTATTGTACAAGGAATTTGAGGTTTAAATATTGGTAGCCCAAGATTGGCTTTGGCTGAATGGCCTATATGTGCATAAAAGGTAAATTTGTCATTTGACAGGGAATGTGACTATTGTGTGTATATATATGTATATTTGATGTGTGTTGTGTCTATTTATGATGATTCAAAGTCTTACGAAGATAATATATATAAATATAGGCGAGCCTCCCGAGGAAGGGACTAGTCGGGCAGTCGCCACAACAGTTAGGAGGTCGACGGCTAGTTTGGGGCTTCGTGCCTTAGCTACATTTTGGAAGTAAGTTTTTATATATAGTTATTGCATTTATACATCATATGGAATAACATATGCATTTGAATTGATTGGATACTTAAAAACCCTAGTTTTCATTTGAAATGTCAAATTGGCACCTAAAATGTCCCTTTGAACTGACCTAAATTGTCCTAAACTTTCGTCTGTTATAATTTGAAACCTATATAGTGTTTTGACTCAATATTTGGCCCAATCCTTTCCCCTATCCATAAGCTTTAAATTGATACCAAATAGTCCATCTAAATGTGTTCCTAACATAGAGAACTAGAAACTCCTCGAAACTCCTAAAACGGACCCGTAATTTAACTTGCCAGTTGCATCAGCGAAACTGGGCCCCGGCGGGCCCGTTTCTTATCTTTGACCAGTATGCCTATTGGATACATGTGATATGAAAATGAGTTATTGTATGTAGAGTTGAGCTATATTTGTGTTCCTATGTCCATTATATGAGACTTTTGCATATGATAACATAAAGGGCTACTACGGCGGGGTAGCGGGATTATCTGTCGACCATGTGCACACTGGTATCTATTTGACCCTTGCTAGAGAGGGAAGTTATATTCTCTAGTCGTAAGAGCTGATCACTCTTACATAACTATTGGTTTTGCGCTATTGCGCCACATATATATATATTGGTTAGCACAATTGTGCATATTGGACATATTGGCCCTATTTACCTATTGTATCATATGTAATGTGATTCATACTACATGCTATTATTGTTCACCATATTTTGAACATTTCATATGCCATACTTATAGTTCATTACTTGTACCACATATTTTCAGTACTATTGGTTCTATCCTTGGCTATATTGCTACTAACCTTTTCAGGTTAAAGTTCATCCTAAATGGTATATAATTCTCAAGCATTTTTGTATATATGTCACAGCCCAACTTAGGAGCCATGACAGTCCTAGGGTACGGGTGATGCTTATGCTACCAGTACCGCGAAGAACCCATAAAACTATACTATATGGCATGCAAAACATTAATAAGCTCAAAATGGCTTAAACATCTTATGAAAAATTGGGCAGCATCTCCTTTGTATAAG
>CANXYC010275489.1:0-12605 GCA_948193065.1 Aleurites moluccanus | reverse complement strand
CTTCAAATAAACTAAATAACATCATTTACATTCCCTTAAATTCTTTTCTACTTTTAAATATAGTGATAATTCCATAAGAACTCGAAGGGGTGCGAAATGACTATTTTGCCCCCAGTTCATAAAATTTCAAGTTTCTCCCGATTTCTTCCTAACAGCCTTTGATGTACTTTTACATGTGTAAAACTGTCTAAAACATGCATATTCATACTATTTAGGCACAAACATGCATCATACATATCATATAAGTAAACACATAATCCCCTTAGGTTTGCCTCTTTAAGCTTATGTTCTAAGCCTTTAAGCTAGGGTGTTACATATGTGATGTTACAGCCAATGACAGAATGATGACAGGATAATTAAAAGAATAACATAATGAATAATAGAATAGCATATTGGATGGTAATTAATTAAAATCAATAATATATTGAGGTTTATAGATGATGCATATGATACTGGGTTCTACGGGTGTCGGTCGCCATTGGCATTTTTCGTGCCCTAAGACCGTTGCGGTCCGGGAAACCAGGTCATGAAAGAGGTGGTATCAGAGCATTAGGTTTACAAAATGTGAATATAGGTTATAGGTGAATAATACCCAAATTACAGAAGAATAGTGACTAGTTACTGAATGGGGTAGAATTAAGTATACCGTGGAGCATAGGATTTCCTTTGTCGTCTATTACTGTTGTCATCTGTTATATGTTATTATTCTGCATTTTTATTGTATTCTGAGACCGTTATCATTTTTCCTGATAGATTACAGAGATGTCTGACAGTAGGGATAGAGATACCAGAGAGGCTGAGGTTGCCTCCAATGAGTCCCTAGTAAGGGAGATTTCAGTATCAGAGGGACCGTCTCGATCCAGACGGACTTCAAAGGACACAAAAAGGGGAGAAGATCCATGGTGGGTGGAGATGATGAGAGGATTGATGGAGTTGAGGAGGGAGATGGTTGAGATTAGGAGGGAGAGATAGCAGGCACAGCCACAACCTACTCCTGCAGTAGTACCTCCACCAGTAATGCCTGAGGTAGTGGCACCGGCTCCTGTGCAACCAGTGGGGGCTCAGAGGGAGCCAGCTGTACAGGGGACAGGAGAGAGATAGATGAGGGAGGAGTATCCATGTTTAGATTTTTGAAGTTAAACTTACCAGAGTTCAGAGGAGATAGGGGTACAGATCCTGTTGATTTCCTAGAGGAGGTGGAGAAGGTAGTGAGAAGACTACCTTATTCTGAGTTGAGTTCAGTAGAGCTGGTAGGTCTATTGCTTATGGGTAAAGCATGGAATTTATTCTCGAGGCATATGGAGACTAGACTGTATGGAGAACACCCATCCACCTGGATAGAGTTCTGACAAGGGTTGATCGACGAGTTCATTGTTGAGGGTGTTAGGACCCGTAATATGGTGAGATTTAAGCAGCCTGAGCAGGGGGATCGATCTGTGGAGGAGTATGCCGAGGAGTTTATATGGCTGAGTAGATATGCTGCCCATAAAGTACCGACTGAGGTAGATCTTATTAGTAAATTTCGGAGGGGTTTGCATGTTACCTTGCATAATGCTCTACTTGCTACAAAATTCACTTCTTTGACCACAGTGATAGACAAGTCAACACAGATGGAGGAAAAGTACAAGATAGAGCGAGCCAAAAGAGAACATAAAAGAAATGGTGGTCCAGGATCATATGTTAGGAGGGGGGAGAGCAGCTCCCATCCTAGACAGGTAGAGCCGATACCTCGATTTGAGCAGAGATCATCTGGGGGTAGTCAAAGGAGGAGACTTCAGAGTAGGGGACCACTTGTGGTACAGTCTACACCTACTTATTCACAGGGCTCTTCTAGACTAGTGGCTCAGGTACCTGGTATACCAGTTTGTGGGTTTTGTGGATGGAGGCACGGAGGAGAGTGCCGGTTACAGACAGGAGCATGTTTAAAGTGTGGCCAGTAGGGTCACTTCATTAACATATGTCCTCTATGGGGTGAGCAGCAGCAGCCATCGGTTACAGTTTCTCAATCAGTGGTTCAGGCTAGTCAGAATCAAGGTAGAGATACAGCTAGAGACAGAGGCAGGGAAGGACAGGCTCCCAGTGGCAGTAAGGCTCCAGCTGGTAGGGGCCAGGCTAGAGTTTTTGCTGTCAACACTCAGGATACCCAGAGATCAGATAATGTTGTCACAGGTACTATTCTGGTTTAGAATAAGGTTGCTGATGCCTTATTCGATTCGGGTGCAACTCACTCTTTTGTGTCACCACATTTTGCACCCAAATTGAATAAGGAGAGGAGGTTATTGGATGTGCCATTGACTATTGCTACTCCTATGGGGGATTGTGTGGATGTTGATTATTTCTATCTTGATTGCATTGTTGAGATTGATGACCATGTTTTACGTGATGATTTGATTGAGTTGCATGTGCTTGAGTTGGATGTGATTTTGGGTATGGATTGGTTGAATAGACATCGGGCAGTGATAGACTATTATCAAAAGAGGGTTAGATTCCATCCTAAGGGGCAGCCAGAGTTTGAGTTTCAGGGTGAGATTTAGGAGTTTCGAGTTAACCTTATTTCTGCTATCCAGGCTAGGAGGATGATTGGGAAAGGATGTTCAGCCTATTTGGCATATGTAGTGGATGTACAGTGATCTTCTGTACAGTTGGATTGGATACCGGTTATTTAGGAGTTTATTGAAGTATTTCATGATGAGTTTCCAGGATTGCCCCCTATTTGGCACATGTAGTGGATGTATAGTGATCTTCTGTACAGTTGGATCAGATACCGGTTATTCAGGAGTTTCTTAAAGTATTTCATGATGAGTTGACAGGATTGCCCCCTGACAGGGAGACTGAGTTTGAGATAGAGGTGCATGCAAGTACAGACCCGATATCCATTCCACCATACAGAATGGCTCCAACTGAACTGAAGGAGTTGAAGATACAGTTACAGGAGCTATTAGATAGAGGGGTTATCAGACCGAGCAGTTCTCCTTGGGGTGCACCGGTTATGTTTGTGAGAAAGAAAGATGGCTCATTGAGGATGTGTATAGATTACAAACAAATGAACAGAGACACAGTGAAGAACAAGTATCCGTTGCCTCGGATAGATGACTTATTTGATCAGCTGCAGGGAGCTAGCCATTTTAAGTTTGATGAACAGGGTGTTCAGGTCGTATTTGGATAAGTTTGTCATCGTCTTTATTGATGACATCCTTATTTATTCCAGGAGTGAGGAGCACAGGGAGCATTTGAAGATTGTGTTATAGACACTTTGGGAGCATCAGTTGTATGCCAAATTATCTAAATGTCAGTTCTAGTTGATTGAGGTGTGCTTCCTTGGGCATATAGTATGCAAGGATGGGATTAAGGTAGATCCTCAGAAGATTGAGACGGTTGCTAATTGGCCACAGCCTACCAGTATTTCAGAGGTACGCAGCTTTCTAGGTATGGCTGGATATTATCGGAGGTTTGTGAAGGATTTCTCCCGTATTACAGCTCCTTTGACTAGACTGATCAGGAAACAGGAGTGATATGTCTGGATGGATGAGTGTGATCGTAGCTTCTAGACTCTGAAGTATTGCCTTACTAGTGCTCCGGTTTTGGCATTACCAGTTGAGGGGGAGAAATTCACTGTGTATTGTGATGCTTCATGGATTGGCCTAGGGTGTGTACTGATGCAGATTGGTAGGATAATTTCTTATGCTTCTCGCTAGTTAAAGAAGCATGAAGCAAATTATCTGACTTATGATTTAGAGATGGCAGCAGTCATTTTTGCCTTGAAGATTTAGAGACAATATTTGTATGGATCGAAGTACAAGATGTATATTGATCATAACAATCTATAGTATATATTTCAGCAAAAATATTTAAATCTGAGGTAGCTCAGATGGGTAGAGCTTCTGAAGGATTATGACTACGAGATTCTATATCACCCAGGGAAGGCCAATGTAGTGGCGGATGCTCTGAGCAGGAAATCGATGGGTAGTTTTGCTCATATTGTGATTGGCAGGAGGCCATTGATCAGAGACTTGAGGCAGTTAGTAGATATGGGGGTAGAGTTGGATTTGGGTTCCCAGTATCGGAACCAAGCTCTGATAGCCCAATTTCGGGCGAAGTCACTGTTGATAGATGATGTAAAAGTGGCTCAAGACAGGGATCCTTATCTACTAAAGTAAATAGGAGAAGTTCAAAATGGGAGGATGATAGAGTTCTCAATAGATGATTGGGTATTGAGATATGGGAGACGTATTTGTGTACCGAATTGTGATGAGCTACGGGATCGGATCATGCGAGAAGCATATTATTCTGCTTATAGTGTACATCCAGGGATTATCAAGATGTACCATGATCTTAAAGATGTTTATTGGTGGCCAAGGATGAAAAAAGATGTAGCTCAGTTTGTATTTAAATGCTTAGCCTGTCAGCAGGTTAAGTTTGAGCATCAAAAGCCATCAGGGCTACTTCAGGAGATAGAGCTGCCAGAGTGGAAATGGGAACAGGTTACCATGGATTTTATAGTTGGTCTACTGAGGACTTCGAGGGGATATGATTCTATATGGGTTATTGTTGATCGGTTAACAAAGTCTGCTCATTTTCTGAAAGTTAAGACCAGCTATATGGTAGCTCAGTACGCACAATTGTATGTGGATAAGTTTGTGCGTCTTCATGGAGTTCCTTTGGTGATCATATCTGACAAGGGTACACAATTCACATCACGGTTTTGGCAAAAATTTTAGGAGGCTATGGGTACCCAGTTACGGTTCAGTATTGCTTTCCATCCGCAGACTGACGGGCAATCAGAGAGGACAATCCAGACATTAGAGGATATGCTCAAATTGTGTGTTATTATTTGAGTGTTATTAAGGTTCAATTTAATGGGTTTAGTGTTAATTTACACCAATTTATCCAAAATTGATGAAATCCATAAATTGAATGTTGAAATTGAAGTTGTAAAGTATGAGTTTATGATTTAGTGTTAGGTATTGCAAATTGATGTTAGAAATGATCAATTGGATATGAATGAACAACTAATTGATGGTTAATTTGATGTAGAATTGTAGATTGTGGAATTAGAGTTTTCAAAGTAGCCTAAATTTAGGGATTTTACGGAATTGGTTCAATTGGCTAGTGCATTGGCTATTGGAAGCTTAGGTGAGTTTATATTGCATCAAATAACTTGTTTATATCATTGAATTGTTGAATTGGAACTTTGCCAAAAAACCTTAAAGTGGCCGAACCTAAATTGCCCTAAAAATACCTATGTCTTCATTTTTTTTTACTTGATTTTCCTTGCCATTTTGAGCATATTTAATTGTTGTTAAATCTTGTTTATTGATACCTTTGCTTTGTGGAACAATGTACCTTGATATTGGTTTAAATGGGTAAGTCAATTTTTGCACCAAAATCGAACCTATTGGCTTGCCATTATGTGCCCATCAAATGTTCAATAAAAATGCCTAGTTTAATTGCTATTGACCTATTGTCGTCAGCAACGTTGGCATGCCAATTGACCCACCAATTTTGGCCACCGAACCTTCATTTGTTTCAGGCCTTTTCTTATCACCATACTGCACCATACTTGTCATTATTGATTGTACTTTACATATGACATTGCAATTGAGTATATTGAATATTGAATTGAATTGATTGATACCGAGCTGATTATTATTTGATTGACTGATATCCGGATGCCATTGTTACTTTTCGTATCCCTCGTTTTTTACCCTGATATGGTTTGGCAGAACTTTCGTTTTGACAAGGGAGTGGAGTAATACTGTCAACCTTGTGCACATTGTATATTTGTACCCTAGCTGGGAGGGGTTATGGTCCTGGCCATAGGGTCAGATTCGCCTTATGCTTATTTGATACTAGTAGCCTACATGGCCCAGTGATATCTGATGTGTTTGTCTGGAGATTGTATGATTTCTTTTCATACAGTCTGTCTCATTATCTGCCTTTCTATATGTATCCAAGCTTATATATATGATATTTTTTTGGTTTATTATACCTTGATAGCCATTTTATACACTGCTATTTCTTTGACTGAAACCATTATTTAATTATGTTTATTATTTATTATGATGCATGTAAATTCACTGAGTATCATCCATACTCATCCTTTTGTTATTTACCCCATTTCAGGAAATGAGTAAGTTGCAGAATCCTGACATCTGTCTTTCGTGGATTTCTACTGCAGTTTATTCTGTATAAATTCTGGATTTATGTATTATATTTGATGTTTCTTTATGTAGCTGCTCCATGGGTATGTATGGGATAGTTAGAAGATTAATATTACATATAATATAGTGATAATTATATATTGAGTTATATGATGAATTATGATGTGTTATGTGAAATGATACAGCCAATTGTAGAATGTATGACAGAATAATAGATTGATTAACAAGATAATGTAATGGATGTTAATTATAATAAATGAATATATATATCGAGTTTGATAGACTGTGTAATGATACTGGGTTCTACGGGTGCCGGTTGCCATTGGCATCTCCTGCACTCTAGAACCGTCGGGATCCGAAAATGGGTCGTGACACTCCACTTATCTTAAGTTTTGGATCTTAACCAAATTGGGCTACCTACGTATCTCCACTTTTCTTTATTATTATTTTTCTCTTCCTTTTTTTGAGGAGAATCAGATCCACGTAGTTCTTGGTTACATTGCAAAAGAGAATTACCATTTGATCTATACAAAGTAACATTTCAATTGGTCTATATTACAAAGACTAAAAAACTCTATTCCATCGAGATCCATTAAAATAACACCTCCACTAGCTAAGATCTGCTTAAGCACATATGGACTAGCCCAATTTGGTCTAAACTTTCCTCGAGAATCATGAACTGGAGCTCATATTTTGTTAAGGACTAGGTTGCCTTCCTGCAAACCCGACCTTTAACTTTCTTGTTAAATGCTTAGATAACTTTTGTTAGTAGCCCTGTATCCGATACAGGGCTTCCATTCTTTTTTCCTCAATAGCATTCAACTGGTCATGATACCCTTTCACCCATTCAGATTCTTCTAACTAGCTTTCCCGCATAACCCTGGCTAACCGGATCTCCATCTCAATTGGTAGAACAACTTCCATTTCGTATACTAATGAATACAGTGTAGCTCATGTGGGAGTATGAATGGAAGTCTGATATACCCATAAAGCAAAAGGTAATGATTCATGCCAATTTCTATGATTATCAATCAACTTTTGCAGAAGAGTTTTAATCATTTTATTGGCTGCTTCAACTGCCCTATTAGTCTGTGGTCGGTCAGGAGAAGAATGATGATGTTGTATCCTTTCTTTTTTCAACAAGCGAATTACTTCTTTTTGAAAATGAGATCCATTATCTATAATGATCTCAAAAGGGACACCAAACCTACAAATGATGTTGGTTTGGATGAAATGAGACACCTTCTTAGAATTCAATACTTGATAAAGGGTTGCCTCAATCCATTTTGTGAAATAGTCTATAACCACTAAAATATATTCATGTCTATCAGATGACTTGGGACTGATCCTCCCAATAACATCGATGCCCCAGGTTGCAAAAGGCTAAGGAGTTGCCATTGGGTGCAAAGGAACAGGGGGATGTCATTATAACTTAGTATAGACCTGACATTTATGACACTTATGAGAAAACCTAGCACAGTCTTCATTCATGGTGAACCAAAAATATCCTAAGTTTGCAATCTTTCGAGCCAATGCAACATCGTTCATATGTGGGCCTTCTTCACCACCATGAACCCATTCCATAATTTGTTGGGCTTCTTCCTCGGTTACACATCTCAAATGTATATTATCTCATGCTCGCTTATATAGTAAATCACCATTTGGGATGAAACTAGTAGATAATTGCCTTAACGTCTTTCTGTTTCACCTAGTTGCTCCCTCTGGATATTTCCCATGTTTAATGAAATTGAAGATATTCCAAAACAATGGTTTGTTATCTGCCAAGTGAACATGCATACACATAGTATCATGAGTTGGCTGTCTCCATGCCGCAACTACCACTAGCCTGATTATTTCACTTCCCCTCATGTCCAACATGGATGCCAGGGTTGTTAAAGCCTCAACAAATAGATTCTTGGCTTAGGGTAGGTAATGGAAAGAAAGTTCACAAAAATTTTAAGCAAGATCATCCAAACAGTGATTGTAAGGAACCAAATGTTCTTCCCTTATCTTCCACTTGCCTATGGCTTGTGAAACAATGAGATTTGAATCTTTACAGGCCTGCAAATAATTAATTCTCATGTTCACTGCTACTTCCAAACCGGCTATACAAGCCTTATACTCTATTTGATTATTTGTTACCTCAAATGCCAGTTTAACTGCCATGGGCAGATGTTCTCCTTCTGGAGTGACAAGGACTACCCCAATGCCAAAACCTTTGTTATTGGTTGCTCCTTCAACAAACAACCTCCAAACTTCAGACTCTACTTGTAAGATATCTTCATCGAGGAACTCAGGTTCAAACAACTTTTCATCGAAAGGAGCTGCAGCCAATTGATTAGCCACCACACTTCCTTTTACCGTTTTTCTAGCAAAATACTTCAGGTCAAATGCTGCAAGAACTACCATCCACTGCGCCATCTTATTGTCTAGAACCGGCCTTTCCATAAGGAATTTCAAGGGGCTCTTATAAGCAAGATCATGAGTAGCGTAGGAACTTAAGTGTCATGTCCCACTTTTGAAACGCGATGATCCTAGGGCAAGGGTACACTTAAGATTACCGAAAACCCGTGGAACCCTTTAAACTTGACAATCATTAATCATTTATACTTTCATCCACTCATTAATATTCAATTTCCATTTATTACTTATTGATTTTACAGAAATTTTGACAGAGTCTCCTTTGTAATTTTAATGCTATTCTTGACCCAAAACCGGGTCTTTCAAAAATTACAAAGCCTACATAAAAATTATTTTTACACTCTCAATAATTTTTCCATCCTTATACCCTCAACTTCATAGTTCAACAGACATACATGGCACTTCTAAATCTCTTTCATAACATATAAATTTTATTTTAATATTTCCAGTATCACTGTCATTATTACTTCACTATCATTATCATTAGCAAATATTCATATATTATTTTTACAATATTAATCTATCTATATACAGTACCATGTTGCTCTAGAGATTTTATACGTGTGACTTTTTAATAATTAATCACTACCTTGAAGTAATTTATCTTCTAAGTCGAAGAAGGAATGACTTGGATATAGTCATCTCAATCTCATTCCTGTAAAAATTATAAACCACTATATGATGAGTATAAAAATACTCAGTGAGCATGTATACATCATTAAATATGAGATATAAGCATATGATAATAAAGGTTATCAATGGAAGTCAAGTATCAATAAATACAATGAATGGACATTAGCATTTCAAATTTGCTTGTCAAAGGTTAATTAATTTGCACATCAAATGTCTTTGGGAGTTTGAAACATGTAACAATCATATCGATGATAAACAATGATATATGAAAGAATGGTTATCAATGCTAAGCAATAAGAAATAAGGTTTGAATTGATGAACAGGTAAACAATACTCATATCAATCTCATACCATGAAACTAAAGATGATCAGGTCCTATAGTGTCACGACCCGGTTTCCCGGACTGCGACGGTCCTAGGGCATGAGAGATGCTAATGGCGACCGGCACCCGTAGAACCTAGTATCACATGCATCAACTATAAAACTCAATTAATTATCCATTTTAATTAGTTATTATCCATTATGCTATTCTGTAATTCATTCTGTGCATTTCTGCAATTGGCTATAATATTCATATATCATGCCATATTATCATTGTATAACTCATAATAACATCACCAATATAATAATATCATCATCATATTCATGTTCATCTCCTAGCTAACCCATACATACCCATGGATCAGCTAGATAATGAACACCAAAATAATAGTAATACAGTAATCCAGAAAATATACATCAAAGACTGTGGCAGATATCCTGGGATGACAGAAGACAGGAATCTAAAATCTACTCCTCTCTTGAAATGGGTAAACAAGTAAAAAATGAGTATAGATGAAACTCAGTGAATCTACATGTATCATCAATGAAATATAGGCTATAACAATGGTATACACATGTTAAGGAATAATGGTACAGTATCAATTGGTTAAGTTACAGAATCAATATCAAATATCAATAGGAATAACAATGGTCATATCCAATCAAGCAATCGTATGGTAAGATATACAGAGGGCCATGAAACACATAGACTATGTGCAATCACACAGTCGATCACATATCACATAAGCATAAGACTGATCAGGTCCTATGGTCGGGACCAATAACCCTTCCCAGCTAGGGCATCAATATGAATGTGCACATTGCCAACAGTATGTACCCACTACCCTGTCGATGAGGCAGCTTTGTCAAATCACATTTAAGTTAATAGAAATGGATAACATGTCAATAGATACCATTATGCAACAATGGTATCATCACTGTCAATATAATCAATATCATCAAATCAAGTAGTATATGAATCAATGGCATAGCGGAATACAACATATAAACAAGGATAAAGGTTATGGTAAACAATAATGGTATGGAACAAAAGTTGGTTCGGTGGCGGAAAACGGTAGGTCAATTGGCATGCCAACATCGCTGGTGACTAACATTCAAATGGTAGGCCTATAAAATACAAACCAATTGGCCAATGGCAAATGAACTAGGTATTTCATCGAACACTTGGTGAGCATACAATGGCAAGCAAATAGGTTAGGTTTTGGTGCAAATTTGACTTGCCCAATTCAATCAATACAAAGTCATATTGGAAAATAAGATATAGGCATCAAGAAACACAATTAAACGTCAATAAAATAGGATCAAATGGCAAGGGAAAATCAAGTAAAAATCAAACAATTCCCTAGGCAATGTATGGTGTACATGGTTCGGTCAAGGTAGGGTTTTTGCCAAAGGTTTCCAATCATCAATTCAATCAATTATACAAGTTATTTGATGCAATGTAAACTCACCTAATGCTTTAATTCACCTTTACACAAGTAAATTCCACCAATTTTCCCCTATTATGCTAATTAGGTTACTTTGAAAGTCACCTTTGTCAAATCTCCAATTCTACATCAATTTATCCATCAATTAGTTATCTATTCACATCCAATTAGCTAATTCTAACATCAATTAACAAAACCTATGTCATAGCCTAACTTTAGACCATGACGGTCCTAGGGTATGGGTAATGCCTAAGCCACTAGTACCTTGAAGAACCCATGCTTTTACTTTTACATTCATTACTTAACCTGTGATATATTTTAGGTGATAATTTTTTTTTAAAACATCATAATAATCATGCAGAAAAATTGACAAATTTTCCTTTGTAACTATGACTTAAGCTATCCACTAAACATATAAATTTGCACTCCCAATATAACATACATCCCCTTTTATTCTCCAGTAGTCAATTACAACTCAATATGCACTTCAATATTTGAAATCACATCTCATATCATATACATATCATATCAATTTCTCATATCATATATATGTATAATATATACATATCCACATCATATCTGTTTATTATTTGATCATATTGACATTTTACTTAAGTCAATTCAAACCTCTATACATTATATATCAAGGAACCTCTATACACAGGAGTGACCTCAAATATATACATCTGTAATCCAAGGCTAAAGATGGTGTAGCCAATGGATGACTGACTCACTGAGGTCCTGAAAACATGTAACCACTGAAGGGGTGAGTATAACATTATACTCAGTGAGTCATTATATATATGAGTATGCAATAATATTCATGATAGTCATATCTATCCATTAATGATCTGTAAATAGAAATGTTGGTGATAGCATGATGAAATACATATCATGAATCATAATGCATATAATATAACAGGAGCTTATAACATGTTGTACTGTATCATAAAGCAAACTGTAGCTTCACTTCATCTCATTTCCCCCAATCAACCATTTCCAATCAACCATATCATGGCATAGGGAATTTCACCCCTCCCTAATAGAGACCATAATATATATATCTGTGATCACAGCCGATGGTTTGTTTCTACACCATCGAAGTAGTCCTGTTATAACATATTATATGCAAATGTCTCATATAGCATAAACATATTAAAATAATTCTCAAATAGGACTTAAATGATGATATATATCATAATAAGACCCAAAGAAAGGGTTTGGTTCGATTTCATATTTTTGCCCGCCGGGGTCCAGTTGCGCTGCCGCAACTGGCTCTCAAATTACGGGTCCGTTTCTTATTTTTCAGGCACTTTCTGGTTTGCCTTGAAATCAAAATTAACATGGAATTTTCTTTATACCAATAACAAATACATATATATAATAGACAATTGGGGTTGGTTTCAGGTCAAAAAGCCTTTTAGAATATCTTTTATAGCAATTCAAAGTTCGTGCCAAAATTAGGCATTTTGTAGCACTATTTTAGGTCAAATTGGCAAAATTGCCCAAATGTGGATCATTAATGGTTTTCAAGCAAGGTTATCATTTCATATGCATAAATGCATGACTTATGAATGAATAATGCATCAAACATATATATAGACTCACCTCTATCAAAATC